>CAIGRE010136789.1:0-16058 GCA_903798275.1 Fraxinus angustifolia subsp. syriaca
GCTAAAATTTTTAAAATGTAATGTATGAATATTTTTATCTTATTTTGGCCAATTCTAGTTAAGATTCGTAATAAAAAAGTGATTCTATGAAATGCAAAGGGGGATGAATGCTCGTTGGGCACAAAACTAGAAAATAGGAACCAACACCTGATGTGCATGTGATTCAAATTAACAAAGCGGCCACTATACAATGACCAACCAAGCAACACTCAATGAAAACCTTGAATTTCTAGCATTTGACTGTCCTTATCTATTCGAATTTGATGCACAGATATCGTGAACCTCTAAAGATCTTGTAAAATGCTTTCTCTATCTATCCTTGGTTACCACATAACTATTGTAGCTCAGTGTTTGCATACCTTACTTGAAGCATATTACTTAGACATCAAAAAAAATAAAAATAATAATAATAAATCCTTCAAACTAATTCATAAATCTTCTAAATCAAAACAAGATGCGAAAAAATAAATAAATAAATAACTCCATCCTGCCAAAGCCCCAATTTCAATTTCAAACTTTGACCATACAAAATTCTTATTGCTCATTTATCGTAATAAAAATCTAAGGGATAATCTCCCTCATAAACAATGCAATGTTTCATGTATCGGAACTCCTGAGATCCAAACCNCCTCACAAACAATGCAATGTTTCATGTATCGGAACTCCTGAGATCCAAACCAATTGCCATTCTAACTCAAAAATCTTTAATGTGAATTTCAAATCATACAAGAGTTTAGAGAAAATAAAGGTACGAAAAGCAAAGGTACTCCTTTTCGCTCCATAAGAAAGCAAAAGCATAAAAAATTCAAGGTAAAAAAATGCTCTCGCTTTTTGAATAGAGAATTGTACCTGGATCTGAATAAAAATTGCAAGAAGACAACTACAAGCTCTGCTGGCGGCCAATAAAAACGCGTCCAATGAATCAAACGAATGAACGATGACATTCTTCCTACAATGCGTGTACCGGGATGAACTATCAATGTCTACTTTTCTCAACATTACATATGCCAGCAAGGTTCTAGGGCAAAACAATGCTACAAAATTACAGGCCAATGAATACAAACAAAGATAAGAAATCAAGAAACCGTGCACAGGTAAAGGTAAAGGGTTTGGGAAGTGAGTTTAATTCTGTATAAATAGCAAATTGGGTTTACAATTTTTCAAATGGGCTTGAACTGGACAGTGGGCTACTTGTTGGACAATGGGAAAAAAATGGGTTATAACCAATTTTTTTTTATATTATAGGACCTGGGCTTGGACAAGGGTGGGCTACAACCCACCCCTACCTCCGCCCCTCATGGACCATCACCCTTTTACCATCGTCCTTGTTACCTCATGGACCATCACCCTTTTGTTTCTAAAATCATAAACGTACTTTATTTAATTAAAATATGTCACACTTGACTAAATGGCTCACTATTACTTTATTTTGTCAAGATTATAATTCTGCCCGTATCATCCTCATCTTCTTATCGAATAAAAAGTTTTCACTATAACAAGCTAGGATTCATGTTATCCTTTGCATATGCATCTCATTCATTGCACATAGTTGAGATAAAATTGTAATGTATGGAATTAAGGTTCTGTTTGATTTAGATAAAAATCAGATTTTTTTTAAATAGATTTTGATAAAACGTGTCATTGAAAAGTTGATATATATATATATGTTTTTTTTAAAGAGGAATAGGGGTCAAACATGGGCTAATTCATTATATTCTATTTATTTGAGCATTTTTCCCCGGTGTTCTCATATTGGTTAGTTATATTTACATTATGATTTTTGTTTGGTCTAAGGTGTCGAAATATTTTTAAAGGGATGATTTCGATGTGAATTTGAAATTTCAATGTGTGACATTTTCTTGTAAATTGTACATGTTAAAATTTTATGTATGAGATTGTGGTGTCGTAAAGTACTATATATATGAGTATGATGGTAATCACAATAATGCAAATAAACTTTCATAATAGTAATTGTCCTCTTGATTTCCTCATTGAATTTGGGACTAAAATAAGCTGAATTTATGTATGAATAGATTAATAATTCATTTCTAACACGGTCTTCCTACTATGCAATGAAGTGCACCAGCAAATTTGGTAATCTCTGCAACTTGGAGGGCTGAAGAAGCTGGAATTAAATCATAAACCTCAGAGTGCTTCTTGCTCCAATTTGGATCTCCAGATTGTTCAAAATATGCTCCTCTCAAAAATAAATCTCCCTCTGATCTCCATGTCCATGTCTTCCATACGTCTTCGGGAGCATAATCCCTCTTTGTCACCTATATTAACATGAAAAAACTAAGTAAATATCATGTTTGGTACACAGTACTAGACAATATTGGACTGTACAATAAGCACTTCTTTACTTACCGCCTTAGCGTAGGGGTTGTCAGGAGGTGCAATGTATCTGTTGCCTTGGCTAATAATGGTAGGGTGTTGGCTTCCACCGATGGCATACATATTCCAATGAGTGTAGTCGTTGTTAACGACGTGGATGTATCCATATCGGCACCTTGGCATTCTTTGTACCAATCTCTTGCCAAAATGGTTAAAAGCAACTGTAATTTGCATCTTCTCGTCCTGAGAGTAGCTATCACTTGCACCGAAAAGCATCACCTAGAAACAGATGTTTGGTTAGCATCTAATAGCTCAAACGTTATAGACTATACAATGTATCATTACCTCGTTATGATCGGTGAAGTGGCTATTCGAGATTGTGAGCCCGGTAGATCCTTGAATTACATCAATGAGGCCATCATAGCAAGCTCTCATGGAGACGTGATCAATCCAAATATCCTGAGAAGTGAAGACGGAAATTCCATCTCCATCACTAGCAGTTCTGTATCCATAATGGTCGACCGAGTCCCTAATCAGACCACCACTACCCCTTTGGATGTCATGAATGTAAATGCCATGGATGATAACATTCTTCACGAATTGAATAGTGATCCCGGCACCATAAGCGATGTGGACTTCAACACCACGTCCATCGATTGTTTTGTCACCATTCATGATAAGTTCTTGGTTAAGCTTAATAACCATGCTTCGCTTGAATATGATCCACAATGGTTCCTCTTGGATCACTGCATGACGTAGGGTTCCAGGTTTGGGGTTCACCATGTCGTTGTCAGATGAATCATCGACAACATAGAATCGCCCTGCCTTTCCACCTTTGGCCTTGTAACCGAACCCAAGGCCACAATCCGCCAGCCTCTTTCGATTATCGGCCCAATTGGGTTGGCATCTCCAGCACCTGTCAATTGGGTTGGTCACCATGCATGGCCCCCTATATTTCTTCCTCAGTCCCCTCCTTGTGCTATTTGGTTCCAACGCACCTAGTTCCTTCAAGGTCCTGCATGCCAAATTAACCATGCATGTTGCATAGATCATCATTAATTTGCAAATCATCATATACATAGAAAACAAAAAAGAACCAACCTATGGACATTTGCATTCAAATGAGTTACAATCTTTACTGGATCTGGCTCGTAGGACTCGAGGGTTCGGTTCCAGGCTTCTTGAGCCCGCCTCTCCCATACTTCATCGATTTGAGCCTTGAGTGTGGGAACAAATGCAGCAAATGCAATAAACAATACGAGAGAAATTCTATTCAATTTTAGTCCCTCCATTGTTTAATTCTTAATTGATAAATGTGCTGCATCCAATAATATTATTCTTGCCGGGTCGAACCCTTTAGCTCTTTGGGTTCAGACCCTTGCTCGAACCACACTATATTCTCAAATAAATTCCTTATTATTTCTCATTTGTGAAAGCATTGCTTAAATACTAAAATTGTTTAACAAAACATCCTTAGTTTGCGAACAATGGGGAGGACCACTCCTTCCTATGGTGGTTACACATATTTCTGCATCTGTCATGCCATAATTTTATGAACTACGTGCTTAATTTGTGGTTCATATGTCAAAAAAAGGAATAATATTTACTTCTAATTTTAATATACGGTGGTGAATTTTTGGATTATTAAAATATATACGGTTGTTGTGGGCCACACACTTGAGGACTGGTTACAATTTGTGTATATACCACAAACCAAATTGTTGATCTGGTTTCATTTCTTTATTTAATATTTAGAATATGTTATCTTCACTTTTTATGATTCGACCCAACTTTCTTTTGTTCAATTTCAAGAATTCAAACAGGATTTTGTACCGATGTAATATTGCTTATATTTGATTAGCTTGTTGGGGCCCCACCTAAATAGAGCTATAAAAAAATCTAGCAAAAAAAATCAAGGTCGCCTCACAAGTAGAACTATTCAGAAATTGCTACAAAATTAGCTCGATTCGCTAGCTAAACTATCAAAAAATGGACACTTCTTAGCTCGGACCAACTTATCAAGCTTGCCTCGAACAAAAATGATAGTTAACAAAGACATTAGGAAAGTCACGGACGAAAACATATGGCGCAAATCACAAACAAAGGCGGAAAATTTTCTTTATTTTCTCTGCCTTGTCTTCACAATTGAAATTTTAACAATCACAAACAAAGAATCAGAAGAAACAGATATGAACCCTTTTTCAGGTAAAATTTCGAACTTTAGTAAGCAATTGCCAACAACACTTATTCTCACATCTTTTACCATATTAAGCAGAAATTCTTTCTTCACTACAGTTATTTACTCAAAATCTGGCTTACTTCCATTGCAATGCACTTCTTTATTCTCCCATATGCTCTTTTCCAGAAAATCAGGCAGAAAATTTCCAGCTATTGATTAAGATACCTGCAGCATCAACTTTATTTTGAATGTAAATAATGCATAAAATTTCATTTTTCCTTTCAGAATGGGGTGTACATTTAAGTCTACTAATCTAGGTTTAGTAGGTCTAAAACCAATTAGTCAAAAAGGACATAGGCACACACACACGGAATCAACTTTTTCACTTTTGATGACTAATGATCATGATGAAAGACTGATGTAATTTACCGAGGAATTAGTCCAGCGGTATGAAGATCGAAGAAGCTTATGCAATAAAGCAACGTCCCACTTTTTCCCTTGGGAAATGCATATACAGGCTCACCAACAGGGGTTTTCAAAATAGTGAGAGCCATGATAACCTTAACTGATCTCTACCATGTTATGGCTGCAATCGTCCCATTGTACGTTGCCATGATCGTAGCCTATGTTTCTCTTAAATGGTGGAAGCTGTTTACACCAGATCAATACATCGGCATCAACAAGTTTGTGGCAAAATTTTCGATCCCTCTTTTGTCATTCCAAGTGATCTCAACAAACAATCCCTACAAAATGAACTTGAAACTTGCATGTGCAGATTTCCTTCAAAAGCTTCTTGCTTTCATCCCACTGGCGGTAGTCGCCAAAATAAGACCTCGAGGGAGCCTGAGTTGGGTTATAACAGGTGTTTCTTTGTCAACATTGCCTAATACATTAGTTTTAGGAATCCCACTGTTAAGGGCAATGTACAAGGATGAAGCAGTAACGATTCTTACCCAGATAGTTGTACTACAAAGCATAATTTGGAATAATCTTTTGTTAATTCTCTATGAGGTTGAAGCCACAAAAGAATCCTATGTGACAAGAACATCAGATGGAACAGGTATGTTCAGCGATCTTTTAAGCTTTTTACTTTGAACTATTTATTTGGGCCCTGCAGTTTTCAGTTTTCCCATCTCAAAAAAGACAGAAACGTAACATTAATTCGTATCCAAGTCAGTTCTTCTATTTCATCTAGCCTAGGAACATGGATAGACTGAAAGAGTGAATCAAATCTTAGTATAGAGGAAAGAGTTACGAGCAATAACAAGGGGTCGTTGATGTATTTGCATTACAATCACTCGATGGAACCACAAACCTTTCTTCTAAGAACGGTAACTCCAAGAACTCTAGCCCATTTCACTGAGACCTTCGAGGCACGCTCTGTAGCTTTGGTGTCGGGCCAATGTCTCTAGAAAGATAAACCCCTTTGAATATTTGACACTTACAGATTTCTACCTCTTCAGGGTTCTGTCTTTGCCTCCCGCAAGCCAATACCTTTCTGTATTGAAAAACATGACTAGTTAAAATCACATATCTGGTCCTCTTTAAAAGCACGCCTTATTAAGGGGATAGATAGTCACATATAATAGGCCTGTACAAGACCGTGATGATGACTTTGCTGCACATAATTCTGAGAGTAACATCAAAGGATCATTCGACGAACAACATTTTTTTGAAGTGGAACAGCGAAGAAAGATGTATTTTCATTTACTTTGATATTTCCAAAAGTTCAGATATATAGAGTGCAAGATTAATTTTCGAGACAAATCCTTCTTTTCTTGTTCGATCAAGAATACATGAACTGAAATCCTTACTAATTCCCCTTCTCCCATTTCAATTCCAAGCTCCTACTTGGATGTCACCATGCATGAACCAATTGTTTAACTCTGTTATTTGTGTTCTTTCTCATTAACTGAAAAGCATGACAAATCTTTTTCTGAAGAGTTGGAGGCTCAGCAAGGAGTAGAACCAAAAGATGAAGGCATTGAAGATGTACGAAATAGAAATCCAAGAAAAACAAAGATCTTGATCATTCTTTCGATAGTCATAAGAAAGCTAATCACCAATCCCAATACTTATGCCACCTTGACAGGTCTTGTATGGGCAATCATACACTTCAGGTAATAAGAGAGCACACAATCAATGAGAAAATTCTACACATAACATTTTAGATAAGATTTGAGCCTCATCGTCACTGCAGGTGGGGCGTACAGTTTCCGAAAGTGGTTGAGAATTCGATATCAATATTGGCAGATGGAGGATTGGGAATGGCTATGTTCAGCTTAGGCCTCTTCATGGCATCACAAGCTAGTGTGATAGCATGTGGAGCCCGGAAAGCAGTATTCGCCATGGTAATGAAATTTTTAGCAGGACCAGGCCTCATGGCTGTGTCCTCAATCACACTCAGATTAAGAGGAACTTTACTCAAAGTGGCAATAGTGCAGGTACACAAGTATTTCTTTCAAAAAACTTAGCACGTAGACGAAAAAATTTAAATGCATCTTGTGACACAGGCAGCTCTACCTCAAGGGATAGTTCCATTCGTATTTGCTAAAGAATATAACATACATCCCGACATACTCAGCACAGGGTACCAAATACTTCCTTTGTATTTCAACAAGTGTAACTTCTCAGAAACCATAGATATTTTAAAACTCGAATTTCTTTCTGTTTGTAGGGTAGTCTTTGGTTTGCTGATAGCTGTGCCAATTGCATTAGCCTACTACTTCCTGTTGGCATTATAAACAAGGTATTGATAACATTGCCTTTAAGTAGTTTTATGGCTTTATTGCATGAGACATAACAAACAAATGTGCTTGCAGCGTCCGGTTTTCCATTAGGAAGTAAAGATGCAAACTTAGGAAAGAACGGGATAATCGAGTTACAGTATTGAAGTCGTCCACTGGCTGATACTCTGCGGGTCGACTTCCTGTCGTCATTTGATTTTACAGTATTGAAGCTATCAACTTTGTATTTAGAAATCAGATCAGTGATTAGCAAAATAAATACATAGTAGATGATATGCACATGTCAATGGAATAAGATTCCACCACACAATTTGTAATTTCAAGCATTTAGCAGTGAAACATGCCACCATGTAAATTTGCAAACCATGTTGTTGTTATCATAAAAAAGAATGCAAAAGTGGTGCAGTAAGTTCGAACTAATAATTCGATAGCCATCTACTCAAGAATGCGAAAGCTGTGCAATTTTGATTGGAGGTGCATTTATATCACTTATCAATTTGGTGCAATCAACTCATCCTACAGAGATTTACTTGGAGATCTGGTCATCCGATCTCGATTAAAAATAATGAATAGTCGATGCATAAAAATGTGTTTTGCTGATTGATGTGGACATATATGATAGTCAAAAGTTAATTTTTAATGTCCAGATCAGCATATAAATATTATCTTAATTGATTGTACAATTCATAGAATGATTAGATTTGCAAGCAAATTAAAGTTAGGTGACTCGATTGCATCGAATTGAAAATGAGTAATTAAAATTGTAAGTAAATTCAAGTTGAGTTATCTGATTGCACCAAATTGAAAATGAATGACCCTTTAATTTTCCTTCCCACAAAGCATTGATTTTTTTTTTTTTTTTTTTTTCGAATTAAAAAACTTTTGTACTAAATTCCCCCTTTTTAAATTTTGAAAACATTTTCTTGAGGAACAATTCACGTTACGATATCTTATTACCCAAGAAAGCAAACCCTCAGCACAATTTCCGTTTTACTTTAGCCGTCAGAATATTATCCACGTGCCACACCATCGTTAAATCCCCAAAGTATCCCTCAAAATGAAATGTATCTTGCTTTTCCAACACATAAATCAACGGCCCGGATACAACCGAGGCACCCTTTCCCCCCCGATCGACCGCCCAGATTCCAAGAAAAACACGGTGCACACCCTTCAATATACGGGCCAAATTAGGGCATTATTTCAATATATATTCCTCTCCTCCACAGACTCGCTTTCGCTCTCTACATTTTGATTCTGTGAATTTTTTTCCTTCAATTTTAGGGTTAAAAATCATGGGCAAGGGTCCGGGGCTTTACTCAGATATTGGCAAAAGGGCTAGAGGTTGCGTTCTAAATTTCAACTGCGGGTTATTTACTTTTATTTTTTTTGCGATTTTGTCACTTTTTGGTTTTCAAGGAAATTGTTTTCTGATCTGGTTTTTGTTTGGAATAGATCTGTTGTACAGGGACTACCAGAGCGACCAGAAGTTCACCATTACCACCTACTCTCCTACTGGAGTTGTGAGTTCTTTGTTTGTATTTTTTTTAATTATTTTTATATAGATCTTATTAGTTTTTGCTGGAGTTAGGGATTGTAATTTTAGATTTACTGAATTTGATTGATTCTTCTTCAAGTGATTGTGCCGTGCTGAATTTTTTAAGTAGTATTGATTTCGATAGCTTCTTGAGTTCTTTTCTCCTGGGCGCTGGGATTGTTGACTTTACATGTTTCTGTCGTGCACTTTAAAGAGATACTGATTGCTAATATACTCTAGGGGTTTTGAGATTATAGGAATGGAGTCTATAGGTCTTGTCTTCCTGTCAATTTCGATATGTAGGTGTAGATACATGCTTTAGAATCTTATACGCTACATTTTTCCCCAGGGCTTTCGGTATTTAAGTTGGGAAGAAATTCATTTAATAATTTAGTTGCTGGTGTTACACACATCCAATTGTTTAACTAATTTAGCCCCTGTTTGAGCCACATTTGTTGAGAATAAATTTTGTGAAAAAGTGAATTTTGTGGAGTTAAAAAGTATTGGAAAATTTTTGAGTTTACGGGCAAATATATTTTATTTAAAGAATGTGGGGGTAGAAAATGAGTTTTAAAAATTGGGCTCAAACTGGTGCAAGTTAAACTTAAGTCACCACTTTTGCTTGTTATTGGAATTTACAATTGAACATACGATTTATATAGATTATCTGTTTGCTGGCTGATTTTAATTTATACTTGGAGCATTTTCAATATAAAATCTTCTGGTGTAAAATAATCAACAACTATATGAAACTGTCAAATTCTTTTTTCATTTTGATGTTTTCTCCCCCATTTTTTGCTTCTTCATTTTTTATTTATTTTTTTATTTTTTTGGGCATTCAGTTACTCCCGTGCTGTTTGTTGAACAGATAGATGTGATGTTGGATTTATCTGACTAATTGATTTTTCCTCCTCCTAATTATATCTTGAAGGCAGTTTGTTATGCACTATTGATCACTTGTATGGAATGTGATTTACAATTTAGATTTGTAAGCCTATTTGGCTATCATAGTGTTCAGATCTGATTGCGGCCAATATCATTTATGGATGGATGCTATGTCTTGATATCATTATCACTGTAGTATGACCTCATAATTTTGAACAAGTTTTTGTTTATTTTCTCCAACTGTAGGCCCTCACTTCAACAGGAACAAAAAAAGGGGAACTGTTTTTGGCTGATATCAATGCTCAGTTGAAACACAAGAATATCACGACAGATGTTAAAGTTGATACAAGCTCCAATGTACGTTTATCAGTATTCTTACCGTCTTGTGTTTTGCAATATATTGAAGTTTCATTTACTTTCCTTGTAGCAATGTTAAGCTTAGATTTCTTATTCTTGTGTGCTTTTGTCGACATTTCTTACATATTTATAAATACTGTTAAATGGATTTATGCTTTGGTGAATTATATAACTGACTAATGAAGCCAAATGCCAGCTCTTTACCACCGTTACAATTGACGAACCTGCTCCTGGGTTAAAGGCCATTTTGAACTTTAGAGTTCCTGATCAAAGGTCTGGAAAGGTGAGGGGTTTTGTGTTTAATGTTTTAACACATGCTTGTCGTGTGTAACTTACCTCTAATTATTTTTGTCATAACTTCCACGGCAGTTGGAAGTGCAATACTTGCACGAGTATGCTGGGATAAGCTCAAGCATTGGGTTGACAGCTAACCCCATTGTTAACTTTTCTGGTGTTCTTGGAAATAATACCCTTGCTTTGGGATCAGACGTGTCTTTTGACACCAAAGAAGGAGCTTTTACCAAATGCAATTTTGGAGCAAGCTTCACAAATGCTGATCTGATTGCTTCTTTGACTTTGTAAGTGGTTTCCCTGATTTGCTTTGGGGCTCTGCTATCCTATATGATGCTCTGTTACATTTTGGATCCAGATGCTAATGGCCAGGTTTTGTTGATTCAGGAATGACAAGGGTGACACTCTGAGCGCATCATACTACCACACAGTAAGTCCATTGACCAACACTGCTGTTGGTGCAGAGGTTACCCATAGCTTCACCACAAACGAAAATACCATTACCGTTGGTACGCAACACCTTTTGGATCCATTGACCACAGTCAAGGCGAGAGTGAACAACTTTGGGAAAGCAAATGCTCTGCTCCAGCATGAGTGGCGGCCAAAGTCACTCATCACTGTTTCAACTGAAGTGGACACCAAGTCTATTGACAAGAGTGCCAAGTTTGGATTAGCCTTGGCCCTCAAGCCATAAGTGGATGGTTCTGTTTACCCATAATTTTGGGAGCAATAAATAGGAATGAGGGGCGTTACTGTGACATGCAATGCTCAATGCTTTTTCTTTTGGCGGCTTATTTTGGTGGTTTTTAATGTGCTGTAAAAATAATTGAAGTGGTTGCTTTAACTCATTTTGTTGGTTCTCATTGACCGCTTAAAACAAGCATCAGTTGGCTTGAACTTTGATACTGAAATTTTCTCATATCAATATTTTATTTAATCTCTTCCTGAACCTGGCGTTTTAAAATTTTCAGTTTACTTTTTTTACTCTGTTTTTGTTATCAAGTCCTGATCCATCTGTTTAGCTCATTCAAGAGAAGTGAGATACAACTGATTTTGTTTGTGGAAAGGGTTTGCACTTGCAGGTAAACTTTTATCAGAAATAATAATAACTTCACTCTTGCTAACATAGCAAGCTTTGGCTTTGTAGATGAGATTACAGTATATTGTTTGTCTGAGGTATTGTGCATTTATTCGTTATTTCTTTTTGTAGAGGTTTGGAGAAGTTTGTTGAAGGAACTTCACTCTCAACTAAAACTCCAATTTGTTTTTGTATTTTTAAAATCTTGAGTTGAGGTTATGTATGCTAGATTTTGGGCAAACACACTTTTTGTTCTTTGTCATGCCAGTGTTTGATTGAAATCACAAATGATCCTATCAAAGTAATCAATCAACAACTATATCCCTTATTTATCAGTATGAGTATACTTTGTATAGATCTTGGATGTTATTACAGGTTTCAAACGATAATAGAAAACTCACGGGACTTGCACAAAATATTCCAAAACCAGCAAGATAACTTTATAGGAAATGTAGAAAATTAGAAACTAAGCAGCATACAGGAAGCATTTTTTCTTGACTTTATTTATTACTCAATTACAAAACATACAGCCAACACAAACTCCATAATTGCTGCCTTAGCCAAATATATAGAATTTTGTATGCAGTTGACACCCCAACTGCAAAGGGGTAGTTATACCCAGGTTTTAGCCTACCACTGAGCCAAATTGTTCCATTATTTAAGCACTTAGCCAAACAGCTTTCAACTGTCACTCAAGTGCCATCCTTGTGTCTGATTTTGACCTTGACCATCAAATGTGGACAAATTGTTCCAAATTTTGGACTAAAGTCAGCTACGCAACATTTGTGCATTCCCACGCACTGTTCTGGCCACAGTGGAAGTCCGCCGTTTCCGTCCTTGCCATTGGACCAATTTCTGCGGAGGCTGTTGAGAAATCTCGCACACCCATTAGCAATCCCGTGCATGCTGTTGAGAAATCCCATGCACAGCGCATGCTGTCGAGAAATCCTGCCCATGCAGTTCTTCTGTCAAGTAAATCCCGAACCGTGGATTCCATCCTTGCTGGTGTTGGAAAATATGAAGGGTTTGATTAAGTTGTGTATCAACAAGAATGAAATAATTTGGAACAAAAATAACCGTCAACCTTCATTGTTTGATATTCTTCCTTTAAACCTTTTGGACTTCTCTAGTATTTTTAAATAACCAAAAATAAAAAATAAAAAATTGTGGGATATTCTCTTTTTGTGTGCGGGCACAAAAATAAAATTTTGCATATATTAATTAAATCCACAAAAGGTACGTGTCTGTATAATGAGTTTGATTCACAAGACTTCCAATCCTACTAGGACTCTCTCTTTTGATTGGATGATAGGTCCTTGTCAAAAAAGAATCTCTTTTTGTCCTTATCCAAATCATAACCTCCATATCTTATTAGCACCTGTTTGGCAAGTGCAAGACACATTTCGATTTAATTAATTTATATTTCTACCGTTAATGATATTAATAAATAATAACACTTATAATTTATTCCGGTTCTTATTTTGAAGCCACTGAAGGGATCGAACGGACCCAATTAAATCAAGCTCCAATAAATTAATCTTGATCTGATCAACTGTTGATTGGTCTAGATAATTTATTAATCGCTATCCATTCCAACTGCAATAATTATATGTTCTAACAAATTGCTCTTTACATATTATCCCCGTTAACCACATTGAATATTTGGAACTGGGTAAAATGACCAAAATGCCCCATTTTCCAAATATACATTATATCCTCAATCCCATTTTCTATTTGACAGTTTCACGTGATCACATCACAATATTAATTCAACAATCATGTCGAATTATTGAGCTCAAATTTAACTCTTCATTAGAAAATCTCTTGAGGCCATGATCGTGCTTATTAAATAGGTTACGGATTCTATATTGCGAATATATGTTCTCCAATTAGTTCACTTTAATTCCCAAGGCATCAAGATATTGATTAGCAATTTAATCTCACTCGTTGATACCTCAAAAAAACTTCAAATTAGTAATCAAAGTTCATTACTCGCTCAAGATTAAGATACTACGTACAATAGTCAAGTGAAATTAATTTCACGTGGTCGAATCCAATACATTCTAAAAATGTATAATCAATTTTATTGCTCAAGTCAAGATCAACTTTAAATAAAATTGAAACAATCTCATCAACATAAAGTGTTCATCTTTATTTACTGATCTTGGACAATAAACTTTAGATCGAATTATAAACCAAATCTTTCTGTGTTTAACAACTTAAACACTCGATTTCGATCCATGAACAAAATGCAAGCTCAATTTAATACAAAAAAATATTGAAAAAATAAATAAATAAACTATTATCTTTATTTCAAAATGTCACGAATACAAATAAATTTACTCGAATGGCTTAAATTATTAACAGCTGGATGAGTGCATTCCTCGCACATCTGTGCAAACTCCACATGCAACTTGGCCAAATGCACCAATTACATGCATCAGTATGATATATCACCCTCTGTCTTGCCAAATGCGCACAATTCCTGCCATGGAATTGGACATATGGCAAGGCACTGCAGCCATCACTAGAAATAAGGGGCTAACAGATGTCCATATAGAAATATGATCTATAAAAAGCTGCACACTCCATGACACGTCTCTTCTATAGATACAACGGTGAGTACTTGTGGGTTGATCTCACTTTCATGATAATGCTTGTTGTTTCCGACTCCGTGTCTCTAAATTTGTTATTGTTCTTTTCGTATTGTAGGAACAATAAATAAGAAGAGGAAGATTAATATTTACTGTCTTGGACGAGCAAATAGTAAGACATGTTCAAGTACGTATTGTTGGATTATATTAAAGCTTTAAATCTCAAGAACTTGAAAATTTAAATACCTTATTGTCAAGATCCTCCGTATCAAATCATCAACACATATTGCATCTAGATGGATGCAAGTCTTCGATAGTTATACCAATATTAGGAGCTTCAATTTGGGTCCAAGAATCAGTACCAGAATTATACAGGGAAATAGATCAAATACTGCTGATTGTCTATTTCCACATCCCAAAACGTGTGAATGCATATCACCTTGAAATAATTGGTGGATGGATCCAACCCGAACCCAATTTCATTCATACAAAAGTCCTGCGGATCCTTTGGACAGCATATAGGGAATGGCCTAATTTCTCTTAAAGTAGGTTTCCATAAAGAGGGACGATCAGTCCTAGTTCGACCATCAACATCGCGTTCTTTGTATACAGAAAATGCCATTCACAGGCCCCATTAATTTAACACCTCAACAAAGTTGAAGATGTTCGGGCTCTTCATGTCTCAAAAGTGTATCGTTGAAGCGCAAACTACTAACATGTGTTTGGACTTTTGATTGGTAATAATAGTCGAGGAGACGAGTTTTGTTGCTCTTGTTATTGAAGTGTAGATATGAGCTCTCGATGAGAGTACCGGTCCTTTCCGACGCATTTGAAGTGCACCAAAGTCTTCACAGGCAACCTAAACAAAATATCCGATGATACATCTTCAGGTATGTCAGAATAAAATTTTCCATCCATCGCCGTGGCATCTAAAATCGTGCCATGTCAAGTTTGATAGAATTTACAAGCTTGAACAAAAGGCAAAGTAAGAAACCATAGTAGGTAAACATTTACTATATATTTTCACATATAAATACACCAAAATATTAATTACCTCCATTCAATAAAAAAAAAAATTAATAACCAAAATTCTTATATATATTTAGAATGTTTAAAATAAATGTTTACCTCGATTTTTATACCTCCAACGTGGCAGATCACAAGGCCTCCCACTTCCATGTAAGCCTAATTCCTGCACACGTGACTTCTTCCAATGATGGTGGAGTTTGCCACGCACACTCCGACGACCAAGTCTGTTGGAGTTGTAAGCATTTGAGCGTGGAAGGTGCTTTAGACGTGAGCCTTCAATATAAAAAAGGGGGTCGGCTTTCCATATAGGTTTGGCCTCTTCACGGGGTTCGACAAAACTGCTTCTTGGGTAGAGTAACGTCGAGTGCAAGCCTAGGTTCGCATGTCACATAGGATTTCTAGAGCCTCGTCAAACGAGACATAACAATAGTCCCTGAGTCCATGTATAGTTATTTATATAATGCGTGGACTTTTAATTTGAGATGTAGTTGCTATTGAGTCATTCTTTATCCTTTNGTGGACTTTTAATTTGAGATGTAGTTGCTATTGAGTCATTCTTTATCCTTTAGACCGTGTTGCTTTTTGCGAAGAAATAGCATAGCTTATCTATCCCCGAAATCCAACTATGAATAATCATATAATGCACAGACTTTTAAGTTGAAAGTCCACTACTGGAGGAGGCCACATATGGCTAACTGTTTGTCCTAGCGTATAGGAATTAGGCCTACGTGGATGCGGAAGGTCTTGAGATCTGTTGGCCAGTTGGAAGTATAAAAATTGAGGTCAACAAATATATTAAACAAATGTCCGTTAGAGTAAATTCCAATAAATTAATATAGCATCATGAATAAATGATCGGTTTGAAATTGATCTTCTGCAAGACATAAATCACTATAGTTAAATATTTGAAGAAAACATGCAATTTTAGCTGCATGTCATTTGAACCTTTATTTTCATATTTAGGTGGACAACTTGGCAAATAGCCATCCACGGGAATTAGCTTATCAACTCTTGAACAGTTATATAAGAA
>CAIGRE010136794.1:0-14926 GCA_903798275.1 Fraxinus angustifolia subsp. syriaca
ATTGTTGGCAATCTTTTGACAAAAATATTGTTGTAAAAGAATTTTTAAAGTCAAAGGTCAAGTAGTAAGTCAGGAGTCTCAGAGTTTGAGTATGGAATAAAGGAGTAAACGTCGCTGCAATTTCACTAGCATATCGTCAAATTGTTGCTCGAGCGATAAAAACAGAAGTTGCATCACCCACCTATCACCCGAACTTCACTCGAGCGAGATACCGTCACTCGCCTGTCGTTGAACTCTTGCTCAAGCGATAATGTTTTCTGAAAAAACCTAATTCGCGTTTTTCAAGGCTTTTATCTGGCCCATTGTGACATCCTAAAACTTTACCATGCTTTTAATTGTGATGTAGCCTAGTAAAAGTTGTGTTAATAATACTGTAATCTTATAAAAAGAATTTGATCAAGACTTTGGTTAATTAAAAATAAATAACCATGTGAAGAAATTCAGGGGAATGAAATGGCTGCCCTATAGATACTACCTTCCACACTAATTACTAAAATAACAAAAGGCGTGATAGGGTAAAATGTGGCAACGTAATAATTAGAGAAAATTAATTATAATGGCAAATGGCCTATTAGGGTAAAATGTGGCAAAGTAATGATTATGAAAAATTAAATTAATTATTATTTTAATTCTCAATCACTACTATGGGGAGAATGAGAGAAATATAGAACATACAACAATTTAAAACTAAAGACAAGTAAAAAAAGTACTTTTATTATCTTGCAACTTGAAGGTAAGTAATCTATGCCTATTTTTATTCCAAACATATTTATTACAATTATGTTTATTGAATCATTTCTTACCTTTTTAAATTGATTATAAATTCAAGATTCTACTCAATGATATTGGATATTGGCATTGCATTGGATAATACTTGATATTATTGATTATACACCAAATTGGTGTAACTGACTAATGAGATCATATTGTGTTATTCTCAATTTGCGCGCACGGGTGGAATTGAACATCCATCATTGGGACCCATTATTTTTCTTACTTATTTTGGAAAGAAAGATATTTATGGTATAGATTACTCGCTGAATAAGTGTATTAAATTATTATTATTTTTTTGTAGATGATCATCATTGAGTATATTGACTTTACCTCAGGGGAATTGATGATTTCAGAGGACGGACAATATTGCATGTACGTCAAGGAAGTTCATACGTGGATGAAATATCCAGAGTTCCCAGGCTTCCACCACTTTTTGAGGGCCCATTACTATATTGACCATTTTGAGGCCAGTACTATGATCTACTTATTTATAGATAGATTTTGAAATCTTAAATATGTAGTGTAACTTTTGTGTAGCAACTAGTCTCTAATGTACTTTTTGCAATATAACAAAGTATGTAAGAAAAATGTTCAACTATCTTATACCTAATGTTGTCTACCCATTCCATATTTTTCAATGATTGGGATTGAAAAAGAACAAAATATGTCAAACTTATAATCTTAAATCGACCCTTACAAATTATCAACAGTTGTTCCCTCTTTACAAAAGTATTCAAAATTTATGAAATTTGTATATAAGTTCGAAGTAAATGACAAGATTGGGAGTTGACAATTTTGGTATCAGAGCAAAGGTTTTAAACTCGATCTTATGACATGATATATATGCAAATTTCGTCTTCTAGCATCCGTTCACCAGGTAAGTCTTATATTTGATGTGAAATTTTTCTTAATTATTCTAAGAAGTCGGGAATTTTTTTTATAGATTGGTAACTAACATTATTGTTTTATAATAAGCCAAGAAATGTCTCAGAATAGTCGAAGTGATAGTAACATTGCATCACTTGAACAAATTAGATCTTTACCTGAGCGATTTAAGCCTAAAATCACGGCTATTGACAAGAGTAGTCTTCCGATTCAGATTCTCCTAATGAAGAGAAGATAGCTTACTTAGCTAAAAAAACTCAAAAATTGTTGACGAATGAAAAGAAACCTCATGAGAAGTTTAGAAGTGGTCCTAGTGAGTCTAGGAAGAGTCCTAAATATGTGAGATGTCATAATGTCGAGCTTTTGGCCATATTAGGAGCGAGTGCCCTAGCGGTAGGAGAAATTCAGATAAGGCTAGCTACTCTCGCTGATGATGAGTCTTGCTCGGACAATCTGAGTGAGAAATCCACACGTGACGAAAGTGGAAAATATATTGCCTTTACTGCTAGAATAAGGAATGTATTTGATAAGGGGAGCGACAGACTGAGGATATAGATAGTGGTGAGCCATCTAAGAAAGATTCTGAAGATGAAATGAGATTGGTAAGGCGTATCAAAAATTATTTGAAGAGAGTCTTAAGATAAAGAAGGTCAATAAAGCCGTATTGAAGAAGGTTAATTAACTTGAGATAGAGAGAGAAACTCATAGCTGACTTTTAGGATTCTACAAAAAATCTAAGTAAATTGACCGTTAACAATGAGAAATTAGAAATCCAGGCTAACAACCTTTTGAGTGAACTTGAAGATTCCAAGTCTCTACTTCGTGCTTTCTTTAGTGAATCTCAAAAACTGGAGTCTTTTGAGGTTGAACAAACCAGCTCAGAATATGTAAGGTTTAGAATATAACCAAACCAATCATAATATGGCTAGTACTTCCAAAAATATTTTTATTCTTGCCACCATAGTGTATACACGTGTTCCTAATCCTGAACTCAAAAATAAGGGTATCGTAGGACATAAGTCTACTAAACAACCTAAGACTTACCAACCTAGGAATAGATATCAATGACTACATAACTTTGGACCTAGGTTTATCCCTATTTGTTTTAATTGTGGGAGTTAGGATAAAAAAGTTCTAGGTGTCATAAATTCCTGAATAGAAATAGAAATCAAAATTTCACTAGAGTTAGAAATCAAGATTTCAATAGTCAAATTTATTTCCTCACTAATGAGTGAGTCATTTGACTAAGTAAATGACACAGTTGACTCGAATTAAGTCTCCCCGTAGACAAGTTTGGGTGAAAAATAGTGACTTGCAAAATTTTGAAATTGATCACGGAGCTCTTAAAAGGTAAGAGCTTTTATATACCGAACTGATTAGGTATTTTTGGTACATGCTTGGACTTTATCACTGTGTTTTGTTTATTATAACATGCATCTCAATTTTTTATTTTACTTTTTGCTATTTTGTTTTTAAGTTGTTTGAATTTTTTTTTTTTTTAAATAATATAAAAAAACCAAAAAATTGAAAAAAAGGGGATGTGGGAAGGTCGAAATTGTTTTTACATCATGATATATAATACTTGAATTTGTTGTTGTGATCAAGTATGCGTCTAATTGTTAAGCTGTAATATAGTTTCCATTGCTTGCTTATATTATTATGGAACACTTAGTATATGTTTGAAGCTTTATGTACCATATGTACTGTACATACTATAATATTGTTAATGAGACTCTATCACGATTGTGAGATTTGAGATGACAGTTAACGTAAAGTGACTTTGAACATGAATTGACCTTATTTATTAAACATAAACTCAGGTTTATCCCCAGTAATAAAAAATACTCAGTATCTTATATCTTCTTTGGAGCTTATTTGACTCGAACAATTAAGCTTGTGGGGTTCTCATAAAATGATGCATATGGTCAACTGACTTGGATTAATCGGCCTAAAGTTCGCTGCATAGGTCATCTTAGTCGCTTAATGGAGAATGACTTGCACTTAAGATGTAAAAAATATGTGATGAGCTTAAAAATTTTGAAAAATATAAAAAATAAAATATGCTCAATAGTAGGGGGAGAATAAAATAAGTTATCTAAAATGAGCTTTTTGTTTAAAAGTCCTAATGTGTTTTAATGATTTGATTTTCACAAGTAGAGGAATATATTTATTAAAGCATTTCACTTCTCACAAAATTATGGTTGGAGTCCTACTTATAAATAATTAGTGACACTTTATATATGTGGCACTTATATAATTTACTCCATGTTAACTTAAACGGTGTATGTGGGAAGGTTTACTGATCATTGATTATGCATGTGCATGCTATCAACTGCATATTTTAAGTTATTGTTTATTGATGTTAAATTTTTTTTATACTGATCCATTCGTCATTTGTGACAAAAAGGGGAGTGTGAATATCATTTATCAATTGATAAATCATAAATGAATTGCATGTTAGGGAAAGCTAAATAGTTTCACTACATTCTACATCATAATGCATAGCTATTTAAGTTTTTGATATTTTTGTAATATTAATGTTTTGGTTTTGGTGTTTTGATTGACGTTAGTATTACTTCTCATTCTAGCATGTGTATTTATGATCATGTGACTACATTGCTATATTTTCATGTATCACGTGCTTTTACACTTGGTATTTGAGCTTTTGATTTTAGGAAACAAGTTTAAACAAATGAAAGGCAAGCTTTAGACGTGTCGTTGATTTTAGGTAGATTAGATTAAATCTATTTGATTTGTAATACGTGATTTGTTACTGAATGTCAAAGGGAGAGTTTGTTAGGTTTTGAAGTTGTGGGCAATCTTTTGACAACTATTGTTGTAAAAAAGTTTTTAAAATTCAAAGTGTCAATTAGTAAGTTAGAAGTTCTAGGGTTCGAGTATGGAACATCGTCCAATTTCGCTAGCCTATCACCCAACTGTTGCTCGAGCATTAAAAATAGAAGTGCGTCGCCCGCTTGTCGCTTGCATTTCGCTCGAGTGAGACACCGTTTCGCCAGTCGTTGAGCTCTCGCTCAAGCAACGGCGTTTTTCGGAAAACCTAATTCGCATTTTTCAATCCGGCCCATACTACCTAAAATCTCTTTACTATATATATGGGCACCACTCATACGCAAACTAGAGGTTGAGGGGCCTTTCAATGTTATTGTGCAAAATGTCCATACCTTTCATTTTTGGCATTTTCACCCATACCTTCCACATTTCATTGTACAAAAGATCATTTTCAACTATTTTTCCAATAAAATGATGATTTGACCCTTCTATTTAAATGAAACAAAAAGAAAATAAAATAAAAACTAAATACAATCATAGTCCAAGATTTTTAAAAAAATGCAAATGAGTCCAAAATTTATGAAAATATTAAAAAGAACAAAAAAAATTAACCAAAGGCTAAAAATTTCCAAAAGGTGGATCCTATTGGTTAGCTGAAAAATTACCCTTAGATGATGTAAACGCTTTGAGGAGAGGAGGAAGAGTGAGAGCAAGAGCGTCATCTGAATTGGTAGTAATAGAGACTTCACTAGAAGAACAACCTGAGAATCCTTGGATTGGAAATGTTCAACAAGAATGGAAGAATATTTAGAGCCTTAGAAATCGACAGAAGACACTCAGAAGATAAGTTGTCCTTGATAAACTCTTTGTGAGCCTTCAAAAAGTACATATTCTATTCAGGATAAAGCTCCTAATAATATCATGAACCATGTTACCCCTTTCTTGCATGGCTTCCTCAACAAGCTTCGCCACTCGAACACTTCAACGAAGCTAGACTCTGCAATAGCCATCTTTGTCTCACTACTTTACAGTTGGTTGCGAGGTAAAACCATTTGATTCCTAGCACCTTCAATATCCTTGATGGTAATATAGGTTGGATGGTTCAGCTTAGCCTGCTTCAGGTCTTGGAAGACTTGCCTAATGTTAGTTAACAGCGTAGCAAAGACTTTAACACGTTTGCTAAGTTCCTATAACTTAGCCTTATCCTTCTCTATGTACTCCAACTTCCTTTGAAGAGTAGAACATCTCTTCTCTACGGATTGCAATTTCTTATCCAATTTATCAGCATGCAAAACACAAACTTCATACTCGACCTCCCGATCATGTAAGACAACAGCTCGCATGAGATGAGCATCGATCATTTTTCTCCTTTGCCTGGAGGTTAGCTCCTCCATAATTTTCATCTAGGTCTGGTTAAAATAAGTAAGGAAATATTTTTTAGTCCGAGAAAGAAAAGGAGGAAGCGCAGCTAGAATTCCTAAATCTAACTCTTAATTTAATTTCTCCTTATTCCGGTTAAAATAGAGATTTGGAATCTGGAGTAACTCTCCTAGGATATTAACCCACAAAAAAATACTTTGAGTCTCACTGGAGACTTTGGAAGTTGAATCTTTAGGCAGGATGGTGCAAAAGTCCTCGACGTTTTGGTGCGAAAGAAGGGTTAGCATTGAAATCAAACCACACTGTAAAAACGAAAAAAGTTATAAACTGTTCAAAAACAAAGCTAGAAATTAGGAGGTGAAAAGCCAAGTACATAACTCACCCTTGGTAGTTTGTATGCCAACGTTGTAAAAGTTTGGATTGAAAGGATAGAGCAATCTTTCAACTTCACAAGCCTCAGAACTTAAGCTTCTATGTGCAATAAAACACGAAGATCGCTGAGAGCTCTACCGCGAAGAGGGCCTAGTTGTTTACTTCATACACATATCAAAAGTAGCAATTAATGAAGATGAAAGTGACGTACATTCTCCCGACTTCATTGATTGCCCAGAAATTAAGTTTCTGATTAACCTTGATATTGGATGGAAGTCTACATAGTTGGATTTGAATCGGATGGAATAAACAAGTCATCTTATATTGAAAGGGGCAATGCTAAGTTTTGAAGAACAAATGAAAAGTGGAACAAAGTCATAAGAAGAAAACTATACAAAGAGCTAAAAAAACTGCTTATTGGGAGGCAAACCAATTTTCTTACTCATATGTTTATATACTTTTATGTATTTTCTGGTTTTTATTTGATTAGATATCATTTTTGAAGTCCTAGCCGCCCATGATTCCCAACAAGTTTGGGGTTGAATTGACGGTGGTGTGTACACGAAGGTCACATGCCCAAGACCATCATGAGGATCCTTTGATAAAAGCCCAATCGGAAAAGTTTCGTTACCATCTCTTCTCTTTTAGAAGGTTTTTAAGATCAAAGGAGAACCCCATAACAACTTTGTAATATATACAAAAATGTGGAGTCTTTTGAGAAGTATAATTTAGCTAAATGGAAAATCAATTGGGTTGATTTAAGGGAGTCCTAAAAGTAAGCAATGAGAAGTCAATGATCACCACTTATTTGTCTATTCGTAGGGGATGTCATTGCTCTCCACTGTTGAAGAACTGTATGTAATGTTTTTCTACAAGGTTGTGAACCATAACTTCATTAAGGACCCATTTGTTCAGCATTATTTCTTCAAAATAATGAGAATTCTGACCGTTATCTTCCAAGAATTGGGGCCCACCAAGACACATGACAGACAAGAATTGCGGCTCAACGGTCTAAATTGTTCTATTAATGATGAAATAATGCTGAACAAACGGGCACTAAAAGTCTGATTAAAAAATTCTAAGTTATCAATCAGTATAAAATTGATATTTTGTTTAATACTAATTGATGCTATTGCCAAAACATTAGTGTTCATTGTGGGCTGGTGTGGATAGATTCTAGCTTCATGACTAAGATTTAGCGTTTCACCCATCATGCTAGCAGTTATTACTATTTATATTACAAAATAATCGTTCATTAGTGCTTATAACAGCTCTTTCTTTATATTCAGTGAAGAATCTTGTTTGCATCTGCTAAGGTACATTCCTCATTTTTTTTTAATGTCCTATTTTAAGTTATATGTAATATATACACCTCGTTCTATATTCATTTGATGTGTAGCATCACATAGTATTACAACATACATTATCATTACATACCTTTCTTTTTCAAACAATTGTGTGACATTAATGATTGCACCAGAATGTTTCCACTGGGCAAATCGCACCTGTCCAGTTAGTGCTAGAGGCCGGAATCACAACTGTCCACAGGCCTCTAACATAGTCTAACAAAGGACTTGACACAACAGTTGGTTGATTTCTAAAGGTCTAATGGGCTACACTGTTGCCTAAGTCCAGATCCACTAAAAATGGTACAATTAGATGAAAATTGATTTTAGTTTTAATCTACAGCCCATTAAGAATCCATATCATTGGCAAGCCCAATCAATTCTTAAACTAATTTTTTTGTTTTAACTTTAGGCCCAATTATTTGTTTGACTTTAGACCCCATTTTTAAAACTAACTTATTTTACTCCATAGTCCATCCCACTTGATTTGATTCCTTTTCCTCTTCAAAACTCGACCATGGGTGAATGAAACTTTCGAAAATCAAATTGAAAAAATTCCCAAACCCTAAAACCCTAAATATTTTCACCCACCCATCAGAGCCGTCGATTGTCGACCACAAATCGCATTTATTGTAAATTGAAGTACTTTCATATTTTCAACCACTGATTTGATTATCCATAAGATATTTGCTCAACAGTTTCTATGTATCAATTGTTTACTTCTAGGCCTGTTTACACTTTTACTCAATCTTTCATCTTAACGAAAGTATTTAGAAGAACTATTGGTTTACATTGTACAAGGGTTGGCCCTTGGAAGGCTACGTTAAGTGATATGAACCCGGGTAGCGGAGAACTATGAAACCCACAACGAAATTGAAATCGAATCCAAGAAAGCCAAAGAACCAAATTTGATTCGGAAATAACAAATCAAATAACAAACAAAACATAAACGAATGTTGACCATTTTGATTGAATATTTGAGAATATCACCCGTTTGATTTGATAGCCACAAGAACAATTCTTGATCAGTTCGCAAATTGTCCAACAAAGAACAATGGATTGAAAGCAAATTCGCCTAGCAAAATAATTCTCTATAATAATGTGTTGTGTTCTTAGTGAAGAATAAAAAATCATATTTATACTAGCCCTAAAATCAAGTTAAAATCATGCATAATATTCCCAAGATTACAAAATTAAGGTAACGGTATATTTCTATTACAATTGGGAAATCCGTAAAAAAAGAAAAATATCGTCTCATTTTTGCCCCATGTGGCCGCCTGGTAGAAGTGGATACGGTCGCATGGTTCATTTGAAATGCTCCGGAACTCCCTGCATAACTCCATGTGGCCGCATGGTTTTTCTACTGTTCTATCACATGGTGTTAATTTTGAATCCTTTTTTCCATGTGCAGAATTTAGTGTCATTTTCAAAATGTACTCATGGACGAAAATCCGAGCCAAAAGTTATATACGTTTTCATCTACGCTACTTGTTCGCTACTTGAACGGAGTTGATCCATTTGGTTTCTTCTTCCGAGTCCAACATGAAACTAGTTCATTGGCTTGTTAATTTCGACACTTTGTCCACCATAACATGAGCAAGCAATTTCATCACCTCTTTCACCCTCTTTGCCCTCGAACGTGTCATCGGACCTTCTTCGATAATCAACAGATCTTTCTTGGGGCTTGATTTTGATGCACTCAATTCTGTACTCACATCATCCCCCCTCTCTTCAAAGGATTAGTCACTAATTCTATACCTGCATCAAAGAGAGAGATCAGATATATTAAAAGTAGCTGAAACATTATACTCACCAGGAAGATCCAGCTTATATGCATTGTCATTGATTTTCTCGAGAACTTGAAACGGTCCATCTCCTCGTGACTGCAACTTCGATTTCCTTTGCTCTGAAAGTGCTCATTTCTCAAATTTTCCCAAACCCAATCACCGGGTTCAAATGACACGTTCTTGCAAACTTTGTTAGCTCGTGACACATAATGCTTATTTTTGTTTTTATTTTGCAATCTAACCTTCTCGTGGAGTGACTTTACCGTCTCGACCTTCTTTTTCTCATCTAAACTTTCACGTTCACTCACAGGTAAATGAATTAAATCCAATGTTGTTAGTAGATTAAAACCATAAATGATTTCAAACAGTGAACATGCAGTAGTAGAATGTATATCCCTATTGTATGCAAACTCAACATGAAACTAGTTCATTGGCTTGTTTTCATCCAAGCTACTTGTTCGCTACTTGAACGGAGTTGATCCGTTTGGTTTCTTCTTTCAAGTCCAACATGAAACTAGTTCCTTGGCTACTTAATTTCGACACGTTGTCCACCATAACGTGAGCAAGCAATTTCATCGCCTCTTCACCCTCTTTGCCCTCGAATGTGTCATCGGACCTCTTTCGATAATCAAAAGGTCTTTCTCAGGGCTTGATTTTGACGCACTCAATTCCATCCTCATGTCATCCCCTCTCTCTTCAAAAGGATTAGTCACTAAATCTATACCTTCATCAAAGAGAGAGATCAGATATATCAAAAGTAGCCGAAACATTGTACTCACCATGAAGATCCAGCTTATATACATTGTCATTGATATTCTCGAGAACTTGAAACGGCCCATCTCCTCGTGACTGCAACTTCAATTTCCTTTGCTCTGAAAAGTGCTCATTTCTCAAATGTTTCCAAACCCAATCACCGGGTTCAAATGACACGTTATTCCAACCTTTGTTAGCTCGTGATGCATAATGCTTATTTTTGTTTTTAGTTTGCAATCTAACCTTCTCATGGAGTGACTTTACCATCTCGGCCTTCTTTTTCCCATCTAAACTTTCACGTTCACTCACAGATAAAGGAATTAAATCCAATGATGTTAGTAGATTAAAACCATAAATAATTTCAAACAGTGAACATCCAGTAGTAGAATGTATAGCCCTATTGTATGAAAACTCAACAAAAGGTAAGCTTTATTCCCAACTTTTCAATTTTTTATTAACCATGGTGCACAACAATTGAATCATAGTCCAATTAATGATTTTAGTTTGTCCATCGATTTGTGGATTACTAGTAGAAAACAACAGTTTTGTGTCTAACTTACCCCCACAAAACTTGCCAAAAATGACTAAGGAACTTAACATCTCTTTTTTACACTATACTCTTAGGGACCTCGTGTAAACGCGTTATCTCCTTAAAGAGCAAATTAGCTATGTTAGTGGCATCGTCGGTTTATGACATGGAATGAAATACATTATCTTAGAAAACCTATCGACCACTACAAATATGAAATCCCGACCCCTTTTAGTCCTAGATAAACCTAAAACAAAATTCATGGAGATATCAACCCAGGGTTCACTAAAGACAGGTAAAGGAGTATACAATCCGTAATGTAGAACCTTAGATTTAGCATGTGTACAAGTTATGCATCAATCACAAGTTTGTTCTACATCAATCCTCATTTTAGGCTAATAAAAATGTTCCATTAACATCTCTAAAGGCTTTACAACTCCAAAGTGACTCATTAGTCCTCCATTGTGTGCTTCTCTAACCAACAATTTACGCATAGAACAATTAGAAGCACATAGTTTATTTTCTCGAAACAAATAACCCTCGTGCTTAAACAATTTGTGTACACCCTTATCATTCATATATGTTGGAAAAATCTAAATCATTCACATACATGTCCTTAATGTACTCAAAACCAAGCAACTTCGCACTTAAAGAAGTAAAAAGCACATACCTTCCGGACAACGCATCTACCACCACATTTTCTTTACCTTGTTTGTACTGGATGACATAGGGAAATATCTCAATAAAATTCATCCATCGAGTATGCCTTTTGTTCAGTTTATCTTGACTTCGTAAATACTTCAATAACTCATGATCAGTTGAGCGCTGCTCCACTTAGCTTTTCACTTAAATAAGTTATCGACATCATATCCTGCATCAAAACTGCTCCAATCCCTATACCTGATGTATTACACTTAATCTCGAAAGTTTTGTCAATATTAGGTAGTACTAAAATCGGTGCTTTACACAACATATCTTTAATAGTGTTGCATGCATGCTCTTGTTCATCGCCCCATTTAAAACCTACATTCTTTTTAACAACTTCAATGAGTTGTGTGGTAAGTGTGCTAAAATCCCTTCAAATCGCCTATAAAAATTAGTCAAACCATGAAAACTTCTTACCTCAGTTAACAAACCATGAAAACTTCTTACCTTGGTTAAATTTTTAGGTGTTGACGATTCTTTAATAGGGTTTATTTTCTCTTCATCTACCTCAATTCCCGTTACACTAACCACCTATCCAAAAAATACAATCTTTTCCATGCAAAATCTAAATTTTTTAACTTTAGCAAACAATTATTCTCTCCTTGAAACTACTAGCACACTCCGCAAATGTTCAATATGTTAATTAAGGTCCTTACTACAAGATTAAAATGTCATCAAAGTAAACCACAACAAACTTCCCTATAAATGCACGCAAAACATAGTTCATTAAACACATAAAAGTGTTCAGTGCATTAGTTAGTCCAAACTGCATGACCAACCATTCATACAAGTCATATTTAGTTTTAAATGCGATTTTCCGTTCATCACCTTTCTCGTTCAAATTTGATGGTAACAACTCTTAAGATCAGTTTTGCTAAATGTGCATGCATCAAATAATTCGTCCAACATATCATCTAACCTAGGAATAAGATAGTGACATTTTACCGTTATGTTATTGATGGCTCTACAATCAACACACATTCTCCAAGTTTCATCCTTCTTTGGTACAAGTAAGGCGGAACAACACATGGACTCATTCTCTCCCTTACATACCCCTTGCTCATCAACTCATCTACTTGATCTTGAAGTACCTTTGTCTCCTCGAATTACTTCAGTAAGCTAGTCAGTTTGGAATGACTATGTCGGGTACGAAGTCATTTGGTGTTCAATGCCTCGAATGGGTGGCAACCCTTAGGCACATCCTCCGGGAATATATCTCCAAATTCCTGCAATAAAGAAATAGCCAAGCTATGGAGAGGTGGGTTAGATTCCTCAAAATTGAGGAGTGACTCCTTGTACACCAACAAAATTATTTGTTGTATCTCCACTATTTCTTTTCAACTTACTCCCTTTTACAAAGAAATTTGCTCTCAACATTTCTCTCCTCTCGGAAGAACTCTCTTCTTTTCTCTCATGTGGTTCTTCTCTCTTTTAGCTACCCACTATTTTCTCTCTTACTTGTCAACTCATTTTTTTCTCTCTTGCCCTCTTGCTTACCGTTTTCTCTCTTTTCCTCTAACTCTTCCCATCTATTTTCTTCCTCATTTTTCAGCTTGATTTGGTCTTTATACACTTGTACTTGTGTTAATGGTGCAAGTGTAACAGACTTTCCACCCTTGACAAAGATGTACCTATTTTTATACCCATCATGTATCACATTTCTATCGTATTGCTATGGTCTCCCCCAGCAAGATATGACCCGCATGCATAGGTACTACGTCACACAATACTTCATCATGATAACTACCAATTAAAAAATTTATCAACACCCTTCTATTCACCTTAACTTCCCTACATTCATTCAACTACTGTAACCTATAAACCCTAGGGTGTTTAAGCATGCTTAATCCAAAATTTTCCACCAGATTAGTGCTAGCTACATTTGTACAACTCCCACCGTCAATGATCATGCTACATACCTTATTGTTGATGTGGCACCATGTATGGAAAATATTTTCTCTTTGCTGCTCCAAGTCATTCGCCTTGATTTGAGTGTTAAGAACTTGCCTCGTAACAAATAGCTCGCCAATAGCATATTCCACTCTGCCTTTCTATCATGTATCACCTTTCTATCGTATTGCTATGGTCTCCCCAACAAGATATGACCCGCATGCATAGGTACTACGTCACACAATACTTCATCATGATAACTACCAATTAAAAAATTTATCAACACCCTTCTATTCACCTTAACTTCCCCAATTCATTCAACCACTGTAACCTATAAACCCTATGGTGTTTAAGCATGCTTAATCCAAAATTTTCCACCAGATTAGTGCTAGCTACATTTGTACAACTCCCACCGTCAATGATGATGCTACATACCTTATTGTTGATGTGGCACCATGTATGAAAAATATTTTCTCTTTGCTGCTCCAAGTCATTCGCCTTGATTTGAGTGTTAAGAACTTGCCTCGTAACAAATAGCTCGCCAATAGCATATTCCACTCTGCCTTCATCACTAGCCTCCTTCAATTCCGGCATGCCTTCATAATTAATCTCACTTTCACTCACCACCTCTCCATTATCCAGCAAAATAATCGCTCTTTTGTTTGAACATTGAGAAGTGATGTGCTCCGTCCCCAAATTCCTAAAGCATTTGATGTCTCGATTCCTTGATGGATGGGATTCCACTTTCTTGCTAGCATTTTCTTCCCTCTCCTTCGACAATTCAGTCCTACCTTTTGAAACAGTCCCATCACCCTTATTGTTATCCACTTCGATTTCCCAGAAAAATTAAAACCCGAAGAACTCGAAGTATATCTAGATGTCCCCTTCCTCTTCAATTGTCTATACTCCTTCATAGCCATGTGTAGCATGTCCTCTAGTTCCACATAGTGTTGCAGCTCAACTACATTAGTTATGTCCCAATTCAACCCATTCAAAAATCTTGCCACGATGGCCTCCCGATCCTCTTCCACATCCACCCTAATCATCAACAACTACATCTCCTTGCGATAGTCCTCCATACTCTGCGATCATTGGTAAAGGCTTTGTAGTTTTTGATGAAGCTCCCAGTAGTAGTGATTACCAGGTACAAACCTCTTCCGCATGATAGCTTTCAAGTCTTCCTATGAATAGATTGATCGTTTCCTATTTCTCCTCCTCGTTGTCACCACTTGATCATACCAAGTGATTGCATAGTCAGTGAATTCAAGGACCGTTATCTTCATCTTCTTCTCCTCCAAATAGTTGTGACATTCAAAGATCAATTCAACCTTTTTCTCCCACTCCAAGTCTCCAGATCACTTTCTTTTGAATGGTAGAATGGACATTTTTATGTTGCCCATATTCCCATCTACCTCGTCTCTAACTAGATTTATATCCCTTCGTTCAAGTCTAGCTCCTCTATTTCTCATCCTACCCATTTCAGCCTTCTCATCAACATCACTCTCATAATCATATTCTTCATACACCTCCATCCTAGACTCCCACCTACCTTGTCTCCATATATTTGGAACTCCCATACGCAAGTTGGCAAGTTCCGTGTCTTGTCTATCTAATCTATCCCCCACATCTTCAAATAACCGTTCAAACCTACGTATCATCTCATCCGACATGTTGGTTTGGTTATTATCTCGGCCTTATGCTGATTCGTAACTGTC
>CAIGRE010136797.1:0-17961 GCA_903798275.1 Fraxinus angustifolia subsp. syriaca
CCTCATGTGAGATAATATGTACAAAATCTGTGATCCAAAACCTGTTAGAGTAAATAAATTCTTTTTTACAACAAATAACATTTTCATTCAATTTGTCATCCAAATTGTATAAATAGATTATTTTTTCAACAAAGCCAATTGTATTGGAATTGACTTTACCGAAAGTTATGTACACTCACATCCATGGACCCTATGGTAATAAAAATGGCCCAAAAAATCCCACCCACCCCCTATTTTGAGGTGTCGGTAGGGGTTCGGTCCACGGTTCTTATTTTTTTAAATAATGTGTTTGTAGGGATAAATATATATTCCCTGTCTAATGGGAATTAAAATTAATTTTTTTTTAATAGATTTTGATAATAATTAATAAATATGTAATTGAAAAATTGTGAATCTCATATAATATATTGTTAAATTTAATTTAGATTAAAATCATTACTTGTCGGTGGCATAATATACTTGAAAAGATGTGAAAAAGTTGTGAAACCATGGGCTATGAGAAATTGTAAAGGGTAAAATGGTATTACAAATGTGTTGTTGGGGCCTTTTTGGGGGATCCTAGGGTAGATGGAGTTCACAGGAGGAATGTGAAATTTGGCTATAGGATTGTAATGGGTGACTTTGTGTGATTATGTTTGGATAATGCTTGTAGTCTTATTAATGGAATATTGGATATTGCTCACAAAATACAAAATCGAAATTCATTTATTATATAGTCGATATCTCCGAGATCTGAATATGTTAGGATTATTTGATGACCGAAGGGTAGAGGTAGCTCCCCATATGCACACGAGCTCGTTACTCGTGGGCCAAGCCGAGCTTTGGCTCGCGAGTTCGTCAAATTTTTTTTTTAAAAAATAAAATAGGATATACCTTCCGCCGGGTGAGCTCGTCGGCTCGTGCTCGGGTTCGTCAACGAGCCCCAGCCAAGGTCGCTAGGCCCGTTTGCCACCACTACTCAAGGGCTTAGATCACATTTTTGGTTCTTTTCAATACTTTAATTGTTACTATTAGAAAGAAACAAAGAGTATTAATTTTATTATATTTCTTGGATACTGCAAACCAATAATGCAGTTTTATATAGTAATAGCATCATTAGCATGGAGCTTTGACGCTTTCAAAGGGCCGCGCAATATCTTGCAATTAAATCAGATTATTTTCTTGGTTCCATCTAAATCTAAAATATATAAAAAGTCAAAACAGTTCATGATTTAAATTATATTATATAATTTAAACTGAATATTTGTTTTTAACTCCAATACATAAAATTCATAAATTATAAATATTTTTATCGTATACACACGTGCAAGAGAATTATGGTTGTAATGTTTGTATCTAATTTTGCATACATGATTATTAGAACTCAATTATATTCAACAATTTATTAATATAAGACATGCAATATACTAAATATATGGAATGTTTTAACCTTTTTGTATCAAATCTTGCATACAAGACTACTAGGAGTTAATTGTATTCAAAAATGTGTACATGCACGTATTTACACGAGAGTATGATAATCACAAATTTGACAATCGAGATTCAGCGAACTTTCACTAACGTATTAATTTCTCAACACATGAGTGTATTTACATGTACAAACTACAAAAAGGAATAACTACTAACAAATTTCACATGCACCAAATAGTATACGTCAAATATATTTAACTAAAAAAAGTTGAATTATCCATGATTTAAAATTATATGCAAAAAATCATTTTCAACTCCAATAAATGAAAACATAAAGAATAATTTATTGGACATTCTTGATCATAATCTTCTTGATTAAGTAATGTTTATTCAACTCATTTCTTAATATAATTCGGTGTACGATAGCGATAAAAGTGATAGTTGAGATTCAACAAACTTTTACCAGCATGTTAATTTCTCAACAGACACGTATATTTACGCGTACAAACTACAAATGGGATAATTCGTTACAAATTCCTCGTGTGTAGCATTACGTGAAAGGAGAAACATATAATTTCATAATTACTTATTTTCTTGAATCAAGGAAATTTGTCAAGTTTAGTTGAAGGATTTTCTTGTATAATTAGAATAAGTGAGATATATAGGGATAGAAAGCGAGTTTGGATCATGCCTTCTGCGAGGGGTTTTCACCAGCTAATAAAAGCTCATATGATACACGATTGGGGGTGAAAAGTGATGGTTGAAGAGACAAATAGATGTGAATGCTAACTGGCTTCAGTTCAATTTGTACAACGATTTTTCTCGTCCCGACAGCCTCAGTGGTTATATTATCCTGTGTGGAGCTCCACCACAATCCTAAAATGTCCCAAGTCTGCTTCTACTCACTTGCCGGTTCCTTTCTCCAAATTACATTTTAGTTCCTGTTTGGTCCTAATTTTTTAAAACTTATTTTTTTCAAAATTATTTGTAATCACACATTTCACGGGTTCTATAAAAAATTTTATTTTTCATCCATACATTTCATCAACTTTTATTAAAATCTACTGTAAATCTGATTTTTAACCAAAACAAACGAGGACTTAATTTGTTATAAGCTTGTTTAATAATCGAGAATGTATAACCTTTTCGTAATAGTTTAGAACAATATTTTGTACTCTTTTCGTGTGAATAAGATTCCAAATTCCAACTTAACCCTAATTAATTCAAACAATTTGGACATCTCAAAACTACTTAAAAGTCAACTTAAGAGTAACAATTTAATAACCATAATGATAAAAAAAAAGCAGCTTGATTCTTCATTATTGATGCATTCAACTCCAAATTTTATCTTTTAAGCTACTCTTTTGACGTTAGATTGTGTTTGATTTAGCAGGATGAACAAAGTGGGTCCAAAATTTTGACTTTTTTCACGTCAATTCTGCAAATCAACTGCATTATTTGGGATATTAACAATAATTGAACTTGAAATTAATGTTTATTAACTCCCTGTTTGGGACATATTTTTAATCAAAAAAAAGAAAAAAGAATAATATAGTCGTTGAAAATGAAAAAGCGGCCACATTTTTTGACCTTCATCTCACAAGTGGGATCCAAATTTGACAACTAACAATCATAATTTTTTTCATCAAATGAAACGAAAATGTGCTCCAAAGATAGGGTTGGGTATGTTCCGACATTGTTATTGATCATGCATCATCCAAGTGCTGGCCTAATTACGGTTAACTGACGTAAATTAGGCTGGACCTCATGTCCCAGGATTATTCTATTGAAAAAAGAGGTAATTCTAACAAAATAATCATCGTTTGACAAGTTTGGCTGGTCAAACGTTTCAAAAATTACTGAACTAATGCATTAATCACGGGTTATTCACTGAACTATTAAATATTTTAAAATACTCACTGAACTTGTTCCGTTTGCACTATATCTATTACTACGAAAAGTCTATTAATTTTTTTGCTGACTTGGAGGATGAAATTCTTACGTGATGTCTAACAACTTTGAAACATCACCAGCTAATTTTAATCACAATTAAAAATTATTAAAAAAAAAACGTAAAATTTGAAAGCGTGTATATGGACACGGTTTTGAATTAGCAAATCACGTTTTTAATTAAAAAAAAATGAAACATTTAAAACACAAAACCACGATTTCAATTGGAAAGTCCAAAATCCCAATTCACATTTCTTCTCCAAATCAGTGAAATGGCGAACCAAGTAACGAACCCTAAGCCTCAATACTGGAGATCTACCCCCACAATCGACCCCAACTATTCAATATCTACACATTATGCACATGCAGGGATCACATGAAGATAACCTCAAAACACTTTTTTTTTTTTTATATATATCTTTTTGTTGTTCTCGCACGTGGGGTTGATCGTAAATGTGTCTTTTGTGTTGGATTTATGTGTTCGTTGACTGCTTTATGATTATGGGCTATATTTCTTCTATTTTTGGCCGCATGAATGTCTGATTTTTGAACTTTACTAGTGTGGATCGTGCAACGCACGATAATTGTTATAATTTTATAAGAAATGTCACTATTACGATTATCTGTTTGAAGACACGTATATATTAGTTATAACATTCTCGGACAAACTTTTATATTTGGTGAACTACATCATAAACCACACACCATTCAAAATAAGAAATGCATCTTTGATTTTCTTTTCAGGCACAATATTTTTCAAGACTACAGAACTTTGTCGCACAAATCTATTCTAAAACTTTTGGAACATACCTATAATATAACATGCTTAATTGAAACATAGAGAAAATTAGAAACTAAAATTATGAATAATAGATAGTGAGAATAATTATTTATACATATAAGTAGAGAAAGATACATATGATAAAGAATTGAAATTAAAGATAACCTTATTGAATCAGGTGTACCAAAATGCAATTGTAACATAACAAAGGTGTAAAAAGGTCTTTCAAAAGCAACTTCCCCACATTAAGCTATGATATAAGGACAAAATATTAAGTGTCATTGAAAATAATGTGTTGCTGTTATTGAGTAGAACAATTTAAAACACAAAACAACTCTCAATCATAATTGTTAACATTTGACTTTTTAGATGTACATGCAATAAAATATGTATTTTCATTAAGTAAATGGAAGCGTAACAATGAAAGCATACCTCAAATAGAAATACAAAGAAGAATAGTTAGAGAAAAACGTTTTAAAAATCACATATTAATTTGGAATGTTGTTGGAATATAGAGTCCGAGCCTCTTCCAAAGTAACCATCACCAAGTTTAGAAATAAGTCTCTCAAAAGCATGACATAATTGAAAAAAACAATCGAATGTGTGACAGAAAAGTCGTCATTCATCCGAGCTACAAAACGTTCATTTTGTTGCCACAAACGAAAGAGAAGTTTTTGTGAAGATGTTTGATTGTTCTTTTAAATTATGGCAGGTTTTTGAGAGAATTCTTTCTAAATTTAGTGATAAATGCTTTGGAAGAGGCTCAAGCATAATTATTAATATTTGACTCCTTAGATGAATCTGAAGATAAATGTGTAGTTTGATTAAGTATATAGAAGTGTAAGAATGAAATCATAAATGAAATAGAAAACGACAGAAGAATAGCTACACAAAATAGTCTTAAAACTGTTAACTTACTTGGAATAATTTCAGATAGAAGGATGCTCGTCTCCGAATGACAATGATACAACATTCAATGAAGTTCAAATGTAGACTTTCATTATATAGATTAATTAAAAGTATTAAAATCAAAGTTGTCTAACTGCTATACTCAAGAAAAGTAAAATGTACCGATTTAGTGCAAATATGAAGTAAAAATAATACATGCAAATTAGAAATCCAAATCTTAATGGATTTAGTTATGTAGTTTTTGTACATAAGAACACAAAATTAATGCTCGATAATAAGTAAACATGAAACATAAAAAGGGAAAATGTACAATTCATGTAAGGGTCCAACTTCTATCAGTGTGACACACTTTGTACATCATGAACATTGGGATTTCATCGTTTACAAGTTCAAATACACATGTGTCACCTATTTGAAGTTGTTTCTCTCTAATGTAGCCTATCCAACATGTGGTGAAACATTGCACCTGGCCATTTGTTCTTTAGATTTGTTCGCAGTGGCCAATTGTGATGTGAACGATCATGGATTTGAACATTTTGTACAAATTTTAGTAGATACAATCGAGTGAAAACCCCAGGTAAATGCGACAAAATAAATTCACAAATCTATATATAGCAAAATTTAGAATTAGGTGAGAGAAATGAATATGAAAAAATGGTTTATACATATAAGGCAAGAATGACACAGTTTACAAAAGATTTAATTTAAAGAGGAGTTTACAATTTTTCGATGACCACCTCGATCAGCCTCTAATGATACTCGAAAAATAGGATTGCCATTAGGTTAAATCTCAACCTCAAATGTATCAGACTCATAAGTTACTTCTACGCCTGAATTTTCAAATATCGAAACATCGAAAGAGAATTTTCGTTGTATTCAAAGATGATAACATAACCACTTTGTAAATTATGGTTGTAAAAGAATTGTGGATCCAGCAACAAGATACATGTTATCATCAACCTTTTCCAATTGTATGTTGCAAATAATTCCATCATAACTGATCAAACATATCGTATCACAAATGTCATGTCCTGAGCAACATATAAAAGATCTAGGAAGCGACTGTAAAGAAAAAGTATCTACAAATGTTATTTACTATATATGCAATTTCATTAATAATGAATAAATATTAACAAAGAGATCATTTTAAGACCTACCTAACGAAGATTATGACCCAATGAAGGTATTATTACTTGAAAGAAACGGTGTGGTAGATCACTTCTGTTTGACATAATGTTTCTACTACAAAGAAAAAAGATAAGCATCTACATTAAATTTTTAGCTACAAGAAGAATTGTTATTAATATAATTGAAGTTGACGATAAGAAAAAAGAACGTGAAATAAAAACAATGTAATAGAAGAACATACCACGGCTCGAATTCTCAATATTGTTTGATATTTTGTAATCTTCTTAACTCCCCAAAAAAATCCAAACCATAAACAATTATGATAATACTATCTCAAAACACAAATAGCAAAAGTGACATCTTCGACAGTAGTTGGACAAAAAGTTTACAAACTTAACAAAATCAACAAATAAATAAAATTTTAGAATGTAAATACACACATAATCTTTCGAAAGAAATAACATCATAAGTTTCAGACTGGCCAGTTGTTCAACCTCAATAGAAGTATAAAATAAAATACATATAATCCTCACTAAACTCCACATATATAGTCATACAAAATCACTATAATCTTCCTAGTTTATCAAAAGCCGATATAACATTAATTGTTTTAAGTTATGAATATTGAGGCACCTTTAAATCACACCACTTGAAATTCCAATAACTAAAAAAGGAAGAAAGTGAAAATTAGTCTTATTTAGCAAAACTTCTTCAATAGAAAAATTGAAATTACAATGAAAAAATCACAAATAAACAAAAAGGAAGTTAGAAACAAAAGGGAAAATTATTCATCATAAACAACCAATATAAATCAATTCAAATTTAAAAACACCAATACACTAACAAACTACGAAGATATTATTGTTTCTTCTTTCATCCTCAATTTTCTTGAAGTACAAACATTTAGCTCCTTGCATTAGGTTAATAGTCAACACCAAATTTCATATAATCTCAATCCTTATATACGCATAGTCCGGGGCAACTCCCCAACTGTGATCGACTTGACAGGTCGCGAGAGTCGAGGGGGCGTAGGGGTCCGAGGCAATGTCCCTGGTGGTGATTGACCCGATTGGTCAGGACGCGGGGGTCGATGGGGTAGTGCCCCCTCGTGGGGTTCGGGGGCAACGCCCCAGGCAGTGATTGACAAGTAATAATTCAGTATTTAACAAAAATAATAATAATAATAATTCAGTCATAATTCCAGAAATTACGACATGTGGTACAATGCAATATAGAAACAGAATTTTACATACATTTTATTACAATATAGCTATGAATTAGCACATTGCAACAAATTTGCAATTATTTCATTTCTCTCCACAACCTTTTGAGACAATTTTTGGTTAATAAAATAATATATATTATGTATCTAAATGTAAAAAAATTAAATAAAAGTAAACTTTGCGTGCGCGCACGGAGACACGGTTAGCAAAGACACGACCCGTGTCTCCATGGGACTTTTTTTTTTTTTAACATTTTGAGTCAAAACCAATCCAAACCCACAGTTTCCATACAATCCATTCTCATTCAAATTCACGAAATTCCCAACAACTCCTTGAAAATTTATCATTAATGTCATTATTCATTCATATCAATTCACAAATCACAATACTAAATCTGTAAATCACAAATCAATCTGTAAAAATATACTAAAAGCTCAAAAGCTTCAAAAGCCCTACCAATGCATAATGAGATATTCATCTAATTTGTTCCTCACATTGACAACAACATAGTTTAAAATATAAACAAAAATAACTACATGTAGTAGGTAGAGAAAATTCGAAAATCTAACGTGTTGGAAATTAGTTTCAAAATTTTATTCGAGGATAATATGAGATTGGGTAGTTGAATCAAAGAGAGGGGGGAAAGGAGACACATAGACATCTCCATGTGCGCACGGACTCTCCGTGCAGCATAAAGAGACACATGATTTTTCTTTTTAAGTAAATGGGTAAATTGAAGAGTAACCCACTTAGCAAACCACTCTCTTGATATAGTGGCTTTTGAGAGTTGATTTTATCGACGATAAGTTTCTAGAAATTAATCAAAATCAAAGAACAAGGTAAATTAAACTATCCAACATTCAACATTTTGTGAAGGACTTGAATCTAATGAAATCAAAACAACAAAAACCATTCAAGGAATCTTCTGGGTTCATGGCTGCTACCATTTTACTTTAATTATGAGGATGAGTTAAGGTAACATGTGTTTGTAATTTCTTGCAAAGCAATTAGAAATAACTTGATATAAGATGGTGTTAAATAACAAAATTATTTAGAAAGAGATTATACCTTTGAAAAGCTTACAGTGCAAGAAAGACCTGTAACCAAAAGAAGAAAATAGTCTTAGAGCAGATTTGCCAGAATCTCGCACAAAGAAGACATTAGATAGTAAAATATAGAGCGAAGGAAGGGGGAAATAAAGCCGAGAAAATGTGTTATGTTAAAATATCTTAACGTTTCATGACGTCAGCATTAGGTCATAAATGATGTCATATGAACAGTGGCACAAACTTGTCTCTTTTATATATTGGAGTGATTTACGATTTTTGATGTAATTTTTCAACCTCGTTGTCTAACTTCATCGCTTATTTAACGTAGATTACATTGCATTCCTAGAATTCAATTATTCAGGGAGCGATGGAAACGCCCCAAATGGACTGAATATTCCTTGGGTGAGAACCCAGGTTTGACTGATTCTAGGAACAAGTTAAACTCCGAAGGGGATGATAATTTGTTTGAAAGTAATGTGATAGTTGGGATTGAGCTTAGGTCGAATGTAGGTGAAATAGAGGATGTGAATAAGCATGATGTCGAAGTTGATGCTGAGATTCTTAACTCGAAATACCCTTCCTTCGAGGAGCTTGTGCCTAGTTGTTTGTCCAATGACGACGTTGGATATAATTTTCACAGTTTTGGGTGGAGGCTGATATGACTAATCCACAATTCATTGTTGGTCAGCTCTTTAGAGATGTTGTGGAGTTTCAAAAGGCATTAAGAACGTACGGAGCTTTGAATGGGTATAATATCATATTTAAGGTTAACGCCAGAGACGAGTGCATGGAATTTGCAAACCAAGTTGTAGTTGGAGGATATTGGCATCCAATATGGGACTAATAGGCAGTCTCCAAGTTAAGTCGTATACTTCGGAGTACACATGCTGCATATACCAATACAATATACACTGCAATTATATCTTCCTGATAGATCATTATATTGAGCAGTTTAAAGCAGACACAAAATAGAAGACTAAGAGTATAGTTGCGACAGTGAAGGATGATTTGAAGACTGATATTACTCGAAATGTGGCATGGAAGATGAGACAGTATGCAAAGTAATTGTAGGACATTCGATGTTCTATTGGCAAAAGTCGAATCTCAACGAACCAGGTAAAAGCTTGCAAGTGTAAAACAAACTTAATGATTATTTTTCTATTTAAGCTTTACATTAATTAATGCTTCATTAAATTTTCTATTTGAATACATGTTAGTATTCTTGGCTTGTAAGTATTCTTTTCTTCATACTTCAATGGGGAAAATTGGCTGCAAGCATACGCAATCGTTCCTCAACAAGCCCAACATTCGCCGTTGATGATCCAAATATGCCAACAACTGCTGTAAATGAAGGATAGAATGAGGGATTGACAAAAACCTTGGAGGAAATGGTTGGCATGCTGCAAGGAAATAGAGGCTCATGAGTCTTCACAATTACTAGTTTTTATATGTTGGGATGTTTATACGTCTTGATTAGAATTTCAAGAAAAAAATTCTTGTTTGCATCATGTGATGTCTTTGAGCTTTTAGGTACAAGGTGCTTTAGCCCTTTTGGGTAATAGAAATTACGGTAGACTTAGGTAAAAACTGTTTCGTCAATTACTTCTTGGAGTAAATTTAATGAATACTCACTGGACTTAAAATCGTTACTACTGACTCACTCATCTTTAACGAGTTACTCGATGCTAACTTATCTTTCCATATAATTACACACCCATTACTCATTTAACTTTTGTCTCTTTAAATAAACGGAAATGTAAATGTGGATAACAAAAATCAAACTTGGCAAACCTTTTCCGTTAAATATTGACAACCTGTAATTCTTCTCTCCAAATCACATCTTCAACCTCAATCAACATGCCTTAATTCCAAACACAAAATCAAAATCAAACCCCTAAACCTCCGATTAGGAAGACGTTAGTTCAAAACCTAATTCAAAATCAATTAAACCACTAGCAAGAGAAGGCGAGCAGAATCCCTTATAGGCACACCATGAGGGTCGCAGCAGGAGGTGCAAATAATTTACCATTGTAATAAGCCCAGGTAGAATGAGGGTTCACGGTCCTGTTTGGGGTTGATAATAGAAATGAAAATGATGTAATGGTTGAAATGGAGATCGGTACTATGCGTAGGAGACACTACAACAAATATGGAGATTGATTGGGTCTTGGCTTCAATAGGGGTTGAAAATGCTCTTTTTCAGTTTAATGCACTTTGCAAACGTAGAATAGCTCATTTTTTGTAGTGTGTATTTCTAGTTGGTTGTAATAGCTGTAACTTGGTTTTATGTACTTTGCATTATTGATATTATTGAATGAATGAATCATCTTCTTAGTTTGTTTCTTGTGTCTGAGTTGATAGTTGGGCAGTATTTTGTGTGAATTAGAAGTTACTTTTGTGCATCAATCTGTTGCACATTCTTGTTCATCAGCAGATTGAGGTGCAGGAGTTATCTGTAATTGTTGGAGTTAAAAACAATGGGTTCAAATGTCTTTTGCAGAATCAGGTATTGATGCACCAACTGAGGCATCAGCGGTGCATCAACAATCTCCGCGCAGCACGGAGAGCAGTCTCTGCATGTTTAGAAATCTTCGCGCAATCTCCTACACAGGGAGACCGCTCTTCGCACTGCATGGAGATTGCTGATGGAGCCGTCTCTCTGCATTCCCTTTCAAAAATCAGAATTTCCTTTCGAGCATAACAACAAAAAAAACGTTTTTCAGTTTTCTATTTTAAGAAATATCTTTCCAGAATGACAAAAAGAACTTTTCAAAACATACACTCAAAACACAAAACTGAAAAATGAATTCAAAACTAAAAACTAAAACGCGAAAAGAACGTTGTCCTTGGATGTTGGCTAAACTATAGTTCATTCATTTATTCATTCTCAAAATCAGGAACATAAGCTAATAGATTGCTCTGCACAGAGAAACCATCCATTCAAAAAATATTCATCCATTATGGCTAAACTACAATTCAAAAACATTCTTTGACCATAGCTCAAAAATAGTTCTCTATCCAAAACTTTCATGATGACCCTACACCATAGTCATTTAGAACATAGGTTGCCAATCAAAAATAAATTCTATTGAGTTGCACCACTATTCCTTGCCCTTGGATGTGCAAAAGAAACTCATCATTTGACAATTCTTGTGTGCTTTACCCTATTAGCCCTCTTTCTTGCATTTTCTTGGGCTTCTAAGACCAAAAAATCGCCAACCATGTTGGCTAGTGGAATATTTTCAATTTGCACTGCAATAAGGAAACGACTATTGTTGTTAGATTATGCATCACTTGTCACCAGGCGTGGGCATGGAAATGTATCTATATGTTGGAGGATTTTGGACTTCATTTGTTGAATTCTCATTTTCTCTTCGATGTACCAGCCTCGCACAAAACCCAAAAAAGTTACCCTTGAATTTTGAATTTCAACTTGGCTAGATCTATCTTCATTTATATGATTGAGATCATTTCCATCCCAATCCTAAAATCAGGAAATATAGTTAAAAACTTAAGTTCAACTACGTAGCTTTAGAAAGTGCTAATTTCATAGTAAAAAAAAAAAAAAGACAAACATCAATTGGTGTATCTCCTTTATCATGGTAACGCTTGTTGTGGTCAGTTAAACCATATACACCGCAAGTCATCTTCACTGTGCCTTTTTTCTTCATTCTTGAAGTGGAGCCGGAACGAGTGATTACATATTTCTCTTGCTGTCTTTTTCACTTTTTCTATTTCCTTCCCCTCTTCGCCACAACCCAACCCGGTGGTTGTAAAGGGAGAGTATTCACTTCCAACCACAACTTCTTACCGTTAATGGGATTGACAATGTTTTCATAACACTGTAGATAGGTTTGCACTGTATAGCACTCATGCACATACTTTGTAGGATTATCCCCTTTATCTAATATAACAGCAACCCCATACCCACATGGAATTCCCATCAAATCCTATCTCTTACATGCACATGTCTTGTTTGACAAATCAACCACATATTCCTCAGTAGAACATTTCACATAGAATTGCGGGCCCCTAGACCATTCCACTTCACACTCTTCAGCTATTTCCAAAGATTTAGCTAATTTTCGTTGGATCTTAGGACACAAAAGTCATCTGGATCTTCTCATCTTATCCCTCCGTGATTGTATCATCTTCACAGATAATATGCATGTCAATTAACATAGTCAAGATTGGTTTATCCCTATCCTCTAACACTACATTGTTGAAAACTTCACATAAATTGTTAAACACTATATCACTCTTTACCTTAGTTGAGAAATGAGAATTACTCCATTCACGTGGATCCTTTTTCAGTAACCACTCGTATGCACCTGTACTCTCCTTTGCAAGTTCATTCATCCAAAACTTTCAATCAGGCATAGTAGTGACTTTGCAGCTTTCCATAAGTAGCATTTAAGTGCCAAACTCATAAAATCAGCCCTAAAGAAATGTGTATATATGTGCCTTACACAAAACCTATGTTCAGCACCAAAGTACAAATCATCAATAACCTTTTGTAATCCCTTCTGGCTATCAATCATAAAAGTCCATTCATTGCTATTCACAATCCTTAAATCTTCACCCAAATGACTAACGAACCATCTCCAACTTCTAGCATTCTTAGTCTCCACTATTGCGTATGTTACAGGGTAAATACAATCATTAGCATCTAGTGCCACTGTAAGAAGCATTTGTCCGCCAAAACTTCCTTTCAAAAAACACCCATCTAAGCCTAAAAGTTGCCTACAACCACTCATAAAACCTCTTTTGCAAGCTTCTAAACATATATAAAACCCTTGAAACTTAGACTCATGCGTGGTAACTGTACATGTGGATCCTGGATTGATTCTCAATGTCTCATGAGCAAAAGACCAAAACAAGCCAAACTATAGTTCATTAGAGCCCTCAATCAATATCCTCGCGTATCTTCTACCCTGTCATGCAGTAACTCTATTGACTAGTAATTTCAAATCATCTCCCATAGCTTTATTAATAAGTTCCGACTTCCAATCAAGGGCAACCTTGAAAGTCTCTAAGTACTTCTTAGAAATATACTTAGCTATACAATGTCTATTTGTTCTGTTTCGTATGCATGTGTGCTGCGAAATGAACGTCTTAATTTGCACGTAGCCCTTCTTTTTATTTCATGAAGCCCAAATCTTCCACTTGCAATCCTTTTTTTTTTTTGCACACTCCTTGTGCTCTCTGTTCATCATTCACCTTAAACTTCAAATTACGCCTTGTGACAACGTCATGATGTCTAATTGCTTTCTTAAAATTTTCTATATTCTTGAACTCTTTTCCAACCTCTAGTCATGGATTAAACTTCTCCATTTCAGCATCATAAGTGGGGAAAAATAATTATTTTTCTCGCCTGAAGAATGATCAGTATGAAACTCCTCCTCAGAATATGCATAGTATGGATCATCCAATTCCCAGCCATCACATTCACTAGCTATTCAAAATTTAAGGTCCGTATTTAGACCAACCACAACTCTTTAAAATTATTCATGTTGGTCAATGTTCATAATTTAATTAAAAGCATCTCTCTATAGCGATCAAATCTATTTCCCTCATGTAACCCTTCTATCTCTCAATTAAAGAAGCAAACATAATAAATGCATTAATAAGTGCTAGAATATCTATTGAAACCATATAAAGTATAGAGGTATATCGCTATCATCTATTGAAAATAAATATAAAAACGATAATAAAACATCCACTAATCAAATCAAATTAAAGTCAAAATAATTAATTAAAAACTAAAAATATCATAACAAGGGTTCATCTTATCCTAACAATGTATAAAAATAGTCTAACTTATTGAAATTACAAGAAATCATATTTAAGTGAAAAGACATAACCAAGATTTTTGATAAATTGAGAAGATGAAGATGAATCTTGAAATTTTAAATCTCTTTAACGATTTCTTGATGAATCTCCACTTGCGTCTTCTCTTCTTTACCCAAAAATTAAGATTGACCATACAATTAAATTCTTGCAAGTTCCATTCAGTTCTCTTATAAAAATCATTTAACGATAATAATTGATAAATATTGGAGTATGAGAGATATATGAGATGTCTCCAATATGTATTTTGCTGTTAGGTATTTGTAGGATTAGAAAACTGGTTGAAAATCACGTCCAAATTAATTTCCAAAAGAGTTCCTGACGCGAAATCGGGAATGGAATGCTCATGGAAATCGCGAAATTAATTTGAAAATATCGGGAAAGCTCAAATTCAAGTTCTAGACGGTAAAATCTTGACTCGCAAATTATTGAACCAAACAACCAAACAAAAATGAAGTTTGAATAACCTCTTGATTATAAAACCAACGAACATCAATTTACGAAAGTCATAAAGGGTGCCTAATCATTTGATAAGTTCTAAGGGCTGAATGCCACAAATATAACAATATTTGATAAGTTCGGTATAGTTCAATCAAGAACAATGAGAGAGAGATTCTCAATTTATTATGTCAAAAATCTTAGTTTTCAAATAATAATAGATCCTATTTATGTTAAACCATGAAAAATCCTAATTTAGCTAGATAATTTCGTGTTTAATTCAAATAGATCAAAAATGATGCTAAAAAGATGGTATTTAAGTCAACCAGAAAACTACCAAAAAAGATAAAATTCTCGCCAAATTTTTATACTATATTCCGTCAATTTGTTCTCGACATGTTTCTGTGCGACCGCAAGCTCAAAAGTAATATGCGCCCACATGGCCTTATGTAGAATTTTGTGGCGATTTTGAATTATACTCAAAGGCGAAAATCTGACACCCGAGCTGAAAGTTATGCTCATTTTAATCAACGCTACTCATTTTCTTTCCAAATATCTTACAAACCATGAATCCAATTCGTTTCGACTCCCGGTCCCTTCAAAATACTTGAACCTTAGCTTTTCTACTTCACACATATGAACTCCATTGCTTGAACCCTTGACTCGTGTGACCCAACCAAGTGAGTGCCTGTCTTGGATCATATCAGTTTCAATTGAATAAAAAAAGTTACCTTTGCGGGCAAATTTTTTTGTCTCTATACAACAGTCAATATTTTGACCATAACTTTTTTCCCAATATTCAATTGAGGTGATTCAAAGTGAGTTGGAAAGCTAACTCAAAGGGCTACAACTTTTATGGAGATATAATGTTTCCAATTCGGACGTATATTATGCCAAAAATGGATCTAAATTTTCGACTAAAATCTAGAATATAACTTGTCCGATTGGAAATTGATTTTGATAATATCTTGACCATATTCCATTCAGTTTTTAGTTCTAATTTCATTCGATTATCTCCTAACAATCTTAGAAGTATTTTCTATGTTCGAATCAACAATTGAATATTTACAATTTTGTCCTCAAACTTTTGATTTTGCCACTTCCCATGATTTTCTTTTGTTTTCTTCCATTTCCTCGTTCAATCATTGAGTTTTACTTATATAACATAAAATACAACAATTTAGGATATATTTTGTCAAAAAATTACTAAAAATTGCTATTTTAGGCCCCTAGATAAGTGTATGAAATACAATTATCAAATACCCCAAAATTTAAACTTTCGTTTGTCCTCAAACAAAATTATAACCTAAATAATAACAAACACATAAGCATGCAAAAATATTTGATTAGATAATCTAATATTTTTATCTTAGTATTTGAAATTATAGTACCAAATCTACAAATTGTTTCAAAGTCACAATACCAAACCAATATCAACTCATCCAATGCAAAACTGACACGTGTGTGTGAAGAACTAAGTAGACCGTCATGAATTTACAAGTTGCTTCAATTCCCGACCATCTGTGATAAAATATATCATTTCACATCTCGTATGATTCACACACTACCAAACTTATTATTTTTACTCTTTTTCGAGTGTGCAATCTAGGATTGAATTTTTCATTACTATCCTCACACTCTCTAGTTCAGGAATCTACTAATTGTAAGTCAACATATCAATAAACAAGGATTCTCCAATTCTCTGATTGCTTCGACATTTAGGACTGAACTAAGCTAATAATCGATCATCAAAAGTTAAATCTTCTCAAATAAGTGTTTGGTGTTTAATCAGGGCATTTGGTGAGTCTTCTGTTTCCTGTACATATTTCTTTTTCAATTTTTGTTTTTTGCACTCTCTCGCCTTTAAGTTTTCTATATAAATCATGTAACTATCTTTTGGCTGATGACTCCCAAATCAGATTATTTTAGGGCACCAGGTTATAAATACCCTAACATGCTTAATAACCCGAGTCATAAAGTCTACAAAGAGATGCCTCAAGAATATGTATTGGAACGGTTTTGATGTAAGATCGAAGACCAATAGCTTACTTTTGTGAAAATCTAAGTGGAGCAACTCTCAACTATCATATATATGACATTGATTTGTATGCACTTGTTCGAAATTTGGAGACATGACAGAACTATTTATGGTCCAAGGAGTTCGTAATCCACATCGATCATGAGTTCTTGAAGCATTTAAAGGGTCAAGATAAACTAAATAAAAGGTATGTGATAAGTGCATTTTTATACACTTATTGTAGGCCCAAACATGGATAATTGTTAATGAATATGTGGAAAAACTTAATTCAAAGTAATTTGTGTTTTGCTGGAGAACAATGATGAACGTGGTGAAAATTCGAAAAAAACAAGCGAAAAATGACTAACATAAAGCACAATTAAAGTTTGAGGACTCAACTACAATTATGGAAAGTTGTGTCGATCTCACGAGGAAGATTTGAGAATGTTGGGTATCAATTGAATGAGGAAAGAAGCCAAATGGATGAAATATAGTGGAAGTACTCTCACATATAGAGAAGGCTGTCTGGTGGGAAAGTTATAGCATGCAACCAGGGAATCAACAGGATAGAAATTGTTGTTCCATGCGACCGCATAGTAGGTTTTCAGCACAAATTTTCTGGTTTCCTTTTCTCATTCAACCTCTTGTGAAAAGGAATTTAGGGCAACTATAAAAGCAAAAGGTCGTCTAGAAATGAGGGTTACACCACCTTAGAGAGAAAAACTCATTGAAAAACAAGGAGAAAGCAAAACCAAGGGATTTCTACATCGAAAATTGAAGAATTCAAGATTCGTATTCAAGTTTTGGGTGATGTCTTTTCCTAAACCATTTTATTTTTTTTTATTTTATCCATGTTAGACTAGACTTTTTATGTACTAGGTGAGCNATTTTCTTTGTTATTTTAATTTATCCATGCTAGGCTAGGTTTTTAAATGTACTAGGTGAACGATGAACCTCGTATTGTGAACTTTTAATTTCTATTTTGCAATTTGATATTTAAACACGTTTGATGGACGTTGAACGATTTATATACATTACTTTTTCTCTACAATTATATGCGCAATAGTTGTATAAGTGTAATGACTTATTTTATGCATTTGAAAGAAGATAAATAAGCTCTACAAGGTATAACATCGTAGGGTCCGATAGGGGATAGAAATATACCGCTATACTTTACATGAATCTCTAAGTATTTACAAAACGTCA
>CAIGRE010136803.1:0-12318 GCA_903798275.1 Fraxinus angustifolia subsp. syriaca
GCCTTCATACCACTAGGGTAGCCAATGAAAATGCAAGGTGTAGCTCTAGGGTCAAACTTTGTTCTGTTTCTTTTCAACGTGTTGGCGTAGCATAAACAGCCAAACACTTTAAGATGGGAATATGAAGGAGCAGCATTGTATAGCGTTTCATAGGGAGATTTATCACCAAGAACAGAAGTAGGGGTTCTATTAATGAGATGTGTTGCAGTTAGGACGCAATCACCCCAGAATTTATGTGGTAGATAGGCTTGGAACTTGAGGGCCCTAGCAATGTTTAGGATATGCTGGTGCTTTCTTTCAACAATGCCGTTCTGTTGTGGGGTTTCAACACAGCTAACTTGATGTGAAATGCCTTTGGAATTGAAGAAATCTGTCATAGAAAACTCAGCTCCATTGTCAGACCTAAGTGTCTTTATATTGCAATGGAAGTGAGCTTCAATTAAAGAGTAAAAGGTCTGAATAATAGGTCTGGTTTGAGACTTATATTTCATTAGATATGTCCATGTCACTCTACTATAGTCATCAACTATAGTCAGAAAATAGTGAGATCCATTTAAAGAAGGAATAGAGTAAGGTCCCCAAATATCACAATGAATCATATCGAAGGCCCTAGCAGATCTGGTTTCACTAAGAGGAAATGAGAGTCTGTGTTGTTTAGCAAGATGACAGATGGAACAGTGCAAAGATTCATTGAATTTGATATCAGGAAAACATTTATGAAAAGCCGGCAATTTTGAAAGAGGCACATGACCTAACCTGTAATGCCATACATCAATATTACTTTTGACATCACTGGTAGTCTGTGAATTACAAGGGGTAGAACCAGCATTATTACAATGTATATTGGAAACAGGACTACAACATGATATAACAGGTTTGTAGTTTCGAAATTTGACAGAGTGATCAACAGTCTGATGCGGTTTGATGAAGGGCTTGCTGTGAGATTTGATTATAGGCTGTTGAGTAGGTAGTTGGAAGTGATATAATCCATCCTCAAGCCTGCCTACCCCAATCATCCTCAATGTTGAAAGATCCTGCACAAAACAAGCATTGTGGACAAACATCAGGAAACAATTATGCTTCATCACAAGATTGCTAGCAGATATCAGATTAAACGTGAATGATGGTACAATAAGAACATCAGTCAAAACCAGCTTATCAGACAACTTCACGGTGCCAATCCCAGTCACAGCAACTTGATCTCCATTTGGCAATCTAACAGAAGCATTCGCTTCAGATGTGATAGATGTCAAGTATTTACTGGAACAAACCATGTGTTCTGATGCTCCAGTATCAATGATCCAATTGACTTCATTGAGATTATCATTGCGTTGAAATCGATTACCTGAGAAGTCAGAATTTTCAGGAGTTGCAGAGGAGACCAGTGGAATATCTTGTGATTTCGACCTGCTAGTAGATAACTAAGCTTGCAATTGTGGAACAAGCATAGCTAAGAGTTGCTGACTGCTAGTAGATAACTGAGCTTGCAATTGTGGAACAAGCATGGCTAAGAGTTGCTGACACTGATTTGGGGTAAAATGCATATTTGACTGAACATCCTCAGATCTCCCTTCACCTGGGGCTTGAGCAACTGCACTAGCAATATGTGTTTTTCCTTTAGCAAATTTGTGACCTGGTGGATAACCTACGAGTTTATAGCATTTTCCTCTGATATGACCCAACATCCCACAGAAACTGCACACAGGTCTGTCTTTCCTCTGAAACGAATTGTGTGAATTATATCTCTGATTTCCACTAGATCCATTGATCATTTTTCCAGCCAAAGCAGCTGCTTCGAAGTGTTGCTGCCTTTTGGTAATAACATCCTTGTGCCTTTCATCTTGTAAAATGAGAGCAAATACCTTGTTTAAAGAAGGCAATGGGTCCATCAATAACACTTGACTTCGAACAGCTGAAAATTGATCATCTAGTCCCATTAGGAACTGCATAACTTGATCCTCCTGTTTGTAACGGTTGTTGTTAATGTCAGGTCTGTAGTTATCCAATTCTTCCAAAAATCCTTTGAACCTATTAAAATAGGAGCTGACAGAACCATTTTCTTGTGAAATTGAGGCGATTTGTTTCTTCAATTCATAGATCCGTGTTCCATTTCCTTGGCTATATCTGTCACGGAGCTCGATCCAAACTTCTCTTGCGGAATCCTTGTGCATCACACTAGGATAAAGCTCTTTGGGGATTGAATTGATGATCCATGATGAGACTACATGGTTACATCTTCTCCATGTACCAAACATAGGATCTTCCCTGTTCGGTTTACATATGGTTCCATCAATGAAACCTTCTTTGTTTTTGACACTTAATGCCATTGTCACAGCTCGACTCCACGTCGAATAATTGTCTTCAGTAAGAACAATAGAGATGATTTGCATACCAGTATTATCTCCATAGTGAAGATAATAAGGACTCGCAGGATCGGAAGTCAACCGGCTGAAGGAGTTAATTTCTCCAGTCGCCAAGTCTCCAACAGAGGGATCGCCAGATGAATTCACTTCATCGCACTGAGCTTGCTGATCTACNTGATCTACTGCAACATTGGAGTTATTTCCATTGCTTAGAGGATTGAATTACAGCTTTTTCTCTCTGATACCATGTGAAGTTACAAGAGAGATGAAGAAGAAGAAATGGCGGGAAAAACTGTTAGAATAAAATGTTTTCTCAATGACTTCAATTACATTAATGACACCTATTTATAGATAAGATTCAGCTAACTACACATGCCAAATACGTGAAGAGGGGATAACACAATTACATAATTATCCTTATCTAATAAACTTGACAGATACTACAAAGCTTATTGCACCTTAAGTTTAGATTAGTATGTGAAATTATAACAGAATTAAATGAATTTGCCTTCTGACCAAATAGGAATGCAACTTCATTCCAAAATTCTACGACGTGGTTATTGTCTCAATAATTCTACACACATAAATAAGATTGCTTCATGTTTTTCTTTTCAACCAAGATCAACGAAGAACATATGCGCACTTTAGAACAATCAAACACTTACAATATGCAAGAAGATTAATGTAACTAAAAATAAGAATGCACGTAACATCGAATGTTCAAGTGCTTATTCTAACCAAAATTGAGAATAGAATATAAAATACACATAGAAATCCATCTTAAGATTGTTGGAAATTGGTATATGAATTATATTCCGTCAATCAAAAACACATGCATGCAAATATGATAAAATCATAACATATTGGTGCAAAATATTGGATAGAGTTTTGACTTATCAAATTCAAGATATGTTCATAAAAGTATGCAAAGTGACGACTTAATGATGTGTAGAAACTAAAATGAGGTGAATTGAAGCGAAGTATTCAAATGCAAATCTTTTTAAGATGGATTTGTCCCTTGGACTGGTGATGAAATGATCAAATAGATGTCCGTCTCCTAAAATACAATATTTCTTTCAAAATTAAAATAACACAATATTAATTCTGTTGGATAAACCACCGCTTGCTTGTATCCTTCTAGAACAGAAAATATTGAATACTAATATCGAACACAAACTCAAAAATAATTTGGAAATTCTTTTGACGTAATTTGGAGAGGGAACAAATTAAAAATTAATTACATAGAATTGATTTAGAGTGAAGAAAATGGAATTAGGGGGTCCTATTTATAAATTTTCACTCGTCTCTTCGAATTATCGCATTTTTTTTTTGTGTAAATTAAATCCAACTATTAGATCACACCATTTCAAATTGAAGGTCTAGATCAATCCATTCCAAAATAACATAATTCTTTGATATGCATCATTTTGCAATTGAAGAGACGCGATTAGTCATCGCACTAATTGGAGACTTTTTCAATTCACACCTATAAAAGATGATTGTGGTATATACACATAATGATTTTACATACATATGTTGTGGTGAAATATGATTTGATCAAAATTTCTCCAATTAAATAAAAAAATCTTCATTCTCTTTTAGGCACTTTATCTGCATGTAACGAATTACCCCCAAAATTTGTCGAGTAGATTGGGAAAAGGCTTTCTTGCAAACATTTTATCTAAGTTTAAAGGTTTTTTCTTGCTCCTAACTCTTAAGGCGTGTCAGGCCGAACCTGACGAGAGGCCCAAGAGGCCTCCGCCTCGGCCCAAAATTTTAGGGGAGATTTTGTTTGTTTTTTTTTTAATTTAACCTAGAAGGCTAAAACTTATCATCCTTCAGCTCCACTTCCCTGACTCCTGAGTTCCCTCCCCCCTGCTCCACAATAACGGCGCCGACTCCAGACTCCATTCCAAAGAGAGACCAGACGGCGACGTCTTCAGCCCTTCATGCCAGACGGAAGAACTAGAAGCTGTAGCCGTGCGTGCGCATGTCTGACTGTGACTCCGCCCGTCCGCCGTACAGTCATGGTGATTTCCTCTCCTTGTTTAACCTTGAATTTGATCGAATTATTTGAATCTTTCATAACTTTAATTTTGAGTGAGCTATTGGCATTCTAGTTGGTTGGTGTTTGATTATTATGTGATTGGGATGTTTTTGATGATTTACCTATAAATTGGTGAATTGGAACTTTGGTTCCTAATTTTGATGATTTAAAAATAATTTCTAAATTGTATCTATACATAATTTAATGTAAATATATACTTGCATTGTCTTTATTTTCATCTTAATTTCTTTTGGGTTCTTAAATTTTTACCAAAATTACTTGTGATTACGTTGTATCTAAACCTAGGTTTCAAATTTTAGGAGTTGGATAGTTTAAAGTTAGGGCAATGTGATGAGAGATCTCACAAATGGCCTTTGATGCCACCAGCATCAGTCGAGTTTTTCATCTGGCCTCACCAGATGTATTAACACCTGATTTACTCTTCATATTCAACTTATGTTAACTGGTAGCTGTCATTTGTTGTATTCGTCTTAAACTGACATTTTTTCTAACTCGATATAAGGTTTAGGATTAGTTTAATGATGGGTTAGGGGATGTGGTTGGCACATATGAATACAAAGAAGTTTTTGGTAGGTATAATATGGAATGATGTAAGATTCTCTCTAAAAGGTTTTTTTTTTTTTTGTTTAGATGTATGCTGAATCTTATAGGGAAGCTCTTGTGATGGAAAAATTTTCGACGGGTATTCCATTTTAAGGAGTTATCCCGGTAATCAAGCATTTTAATTTATTTTTATTTGTTGCTTTATTATTGAATTTAAGTTAACAAATTTAGTTCCGTAAGACTCTTTTAGAAGAAAAGGTGGATTGTTTACTATGACTTAGGGGTCCAAATTTTAAAGTTCAACTCAGGCCCCGCGATACACAGGTACAACCTTTAAGGTCTATTAGTTTACATATTTGACGCCTGCTTTCTCCTTTGCCTGCTTCCAAATTCTTTCTACTTCTAATATCATGCCCATATGCTAATTTGAATTTTTGTGAATAGATTAGTTGCCACTGTATATTTGTGCTTGGTTAATAAGTAAAAGATAATTTTAAGTAAAAACAAAATTACTTATTTCAGCAGTAACTCTTACTTTATTGTCCAAAATAAGTAACTTATCTTCAACTTCAACTGATAAGAAAGATAATTATTTCAATAGAAATATATTTCAAGTAATATATTTATACTATTTTCCTTCTCTTATTTGGTACAAGGAAATAAAGTGCACACAACATTGTACGATGGAAATATCACAACATTTGAAGATCAACTCTTACTGAGTAAAACATACATAATCTCAAATACCGTTGTGAAAGATACAAAAGTTGAATATAAAGCTCTAAGTGGTGACTTCCAATGGACAATAACAGGAAAAACTCGCATCCAAGAAGTCAAGGAGAATAACTCGGAATTTCTGTTTTCCACGTACAAATTTATCGCTTTCGATCAACTCGAAAAATACATGGACTGCAATAACGACATAAATACTTCTCATTATTTCTAAGAGTTTTTCATACCTATAGCTTATATTATTCCTTCATCCTATTTATATCTTTCCTATTAGCTTTTCCTCTTCTTTCATTTCATATGCCTAGGTATACTTGCGGTTGCTATTGATATGCGCTCTAAACGACTTATTCAAACACGAAATGGAAACCAAACATATGTGCAAGATGTTATACTGATCGATAAAACCTTCAACATAATTACTCTAACAATGTGTGATACTTATGTAGAGAAAGAATACATTGTTCTTGCAAACAAAATTGCTACGAAACCTATCATCTTAGCCAATCGACTTAAAGTTTCATCTTTCAATGGTAATCATCTCCCTTTTTACCCAACTATTCTTTATCTGTCAAAAATTAATATCAATCTATACAATATTGCAGGCCTTACACTGTCAACCAAAATAAATAGCACTTTTTTTATAGATGAGACATTCAACGAAGTTGTAGAACTTGGAGCATGGTAAAACTATTGAGTTCTCCTTTACAATACCTATATATTATCAACTTTCATCTATTGATTTCCCAAATAATATAATGCAAGGGTGGAGACACGTACTGAAGAGCTTAATGAATTCACACTGGACAAATCATGCCTTCCAATAACCCCAACAAAGTTAACTCCTCCAGCTCACAAGAAATTTACTGAAATACAAAATATAAAAGGCCGACTATTAGGAGTAAGTTGTTTAAATTATATAGATACTATCTCTTTATACATTTATATTTCCTATATTAACTATGAGTATTTCAACAGCGCAATAAATTGCAACAAAGTTAGCCATGCAGATTTCAGAGATACTTTTTCCTGTATTTATTGCAAATATCCTTCGTCAAAAGCTGTACCTAGGTAATGCTTATGCTAGATATATTCATTCCCAATATATGGTATACTTTATTACTGTCTTTCCATTTTAATCTTTCAATAATAATAAAGTTAATCTCCATTATTATAGGGCAACTGTGTATGTCCAGTTAGAAGATGTCGGTGGAATATTAAATGCAAGTGCAATTGGAAGCTCTGTTGAAATATTGTTGAAGTGTGATGCTGCGAGTTTAATAAATAGTTCAAAATTGGTAAGACATATATCATTCTTATCTATCTCATCTTTTAACTATTACTTTCCATGATAATAAAAAAAATCCTCAGGGAAGTGATGTAAATATTGAAGAATTCATGGATTCTAAAGAACAGATATTTTATATAAATGTTACACAACTAGAGTCGAATACTGCTGAGTACAAGTACGAAGTTGTGTTTGGTCTAGATCCATCCTCTACTATTACTGATGCAACAAAAGCAACAAGTGAAAATGAGAAAAGTAGAAGTCCTCCATGCCTGGTTGATAACACCAATTTTGACAATGGCAACATCTCCCCACTAGCAAAATGATCTTTGTTTCAAACTTCAACTGAACCAGTGGTTTCCAACATAAATCCTGTGGCTAAGTATCCAGAGAAAGGAAAGCTGGTTTCCAACATAGATCATGTGGCTAAGCATCCAGAGAAAGGAAAGCTGGAGTAATTATGGCTGGCTACCTCAATGTTACAACCTAAAAAATTGACTGCATGTTTTGCTATCTCTATCCAAATGATTTCAGAATAATTCTCCTTGTACAACTTTAGGTTACAATAATGGATGACAACCTCTTACAAGGGGCCCCCCTTGTAAGAGGTTGTCATCCATTGTTGTAACCTAAATGTTGTACATGTAGCATCTCTCATGATTTCAACCATCCTTTGTTTTCTTTTGTAGCATCATTGCCATAAACTTCATGGTTTTTGAACATGTAACTTAGTTTTCTTTACTGTATAAAAACTTTTGGAAGAAGTTTGATGTAGAAAGGATGTACACATTAGTTTGTAAACAACAGGATGTAGCCTCAAAGACTTTTGCAATATATCAAATAACTTATCTGTGAAATATATCATTTCATATGCTTATTTCACATAGTTTTATTCTATTCATTCTAAAAGATTGCAACATAATGCTTTCCTAAAGTTTAGAGTTATCCTTTTGTACACTAAATTAGATACAAAAGCAAATAGCATTTACAATCTCTACAGCAATAATAATTTAATTCTTTTTCTCATAAGTATTAACTATTTCACCTATCTACTCAGCTACTCACCTAAACATTCATTATTTCCTTTTTGAACAAACATATTCTCATCCATTTTGTTCACAATCATCATCATCAACCACATTCATCATCTTTAAAAATAATTCATTGAAAGTCCCTTTACCATCAGCAAACTACCAAGAAGGTAAATGTTTTTGAAATACTTTTACACAATCGTACACACAAAAACATCACCAGGTTGAACTATGTCTTTGCAGAAACATGATATCTCTCCATGTCTCACAGAGACACGGAAACAAATCGTGTCTCCATTACACACGGAGGCACCACCCTTGTCTCCATGTGCAGCGAAGACACGAGATATCTCTGTGCGCAACGGAGGCACGCACCGTGCCCAACAACGGCATGGACCATGCCTCTGTTGTCTTCACCATATATTCCATTTTCTAGATCTAATACCTATTTTTTCCAAAATTTAATACTACATCCTATCATATTTAAACTTCCATTTTTCATGAGACTATTAGGAATTACTAAAAGACTTAGTATAATATACCTTTTCTAACAATTCTTGTCTTCTTCCTGCAGATGTCTTTCCAATATATATACTATCACCAAATCAATGGTATTCTGCCATAATCACTCAATTGCCAAATTATAGATACATCAAAGATTTTGTGGAGCTGATAGATGCAGATGAACAAGCTTCTTTATTAAGTAGTAACTTGCATGGATTTATCTATGGCGTGCTGTACAGAGAAGAAGAAAACAATAATTCAGCAGTAAATTAATGCATGAATTCATAATGAGGCAGGTAGATTGTGGAAGACAAAATGAAGTTTGAGTTCAATTAAACGACGCTTTAGCACGCTTCGGTCTTCATGAATTTTGCCTTATCATATACTTACCTTGTCATGAGGTATCAGTTAATCTAAGGTACAACAATAATAGACTTCGAAATCAGTATTTCAATGGTACAAAAAAATCACAATGACAATGCTTTTTGAAGCATTTCATCTGTGTGAAAATCGTGAAGATAAATTTAAATTGGGATTGGTTATGTTGGTAGAATGTGTCTTAAGGCCTACTGGAAGAAATATTGACTATAAGACTCTAGGTATGGTAGAGGATCTCAACAACTTCATTGAGTATCTCTGGGCTGCACTGCCTATTTTGTTTCGTTAAATTCATTGCAACAATCTCACCTTCAAAGACTACACAAAATACAACAAAATTAAGAACATGAATGTAAATACACCTTGCATGGATATCCACTTGCATTCCAGGTATTTTCTCATACTCGTATTGAGATTTTGTCTACTTTACACCTTCAAGAATATAATATAATATCTAACCCTTATATTAATGTTGTTTTAGTATTGGATATACGAAGCTTTCCCTCGAATTGGAGCAAAATTTGGACGACGTGGATACAAAACAACACAAGTTCCAAGAATGCACATATGGAAGCCAAATAAATTCTTGACAGAAGAAACATTTAAAAAATACTTGGCTACCAAAAAGGTACTTTCATTATTACATATTCACTACATTATGCATTTAGTTATATATTTTTAAAGGAATACCCATTTAATTATACAATTTCCAAATAATCTCAAATTGAAGTAATTGCAAATTTAGAAGCAGATGAAGAAGAGTTAGAAAGTGTTTGGTATACCACACTTTCCTTGCCGCATGACAATGAACATCATATAGTAGATGACATTGTTAGAGGAGTCAAAAACAATGTAGCACACCACGTTGATAGTCATCCTACAACACATATACATACTTCATTTGGAGTTGGACAAACTTCTTCCAGTCAATACAATTATGCCACCAGACAAGACATTGAAGACATGTTGAACTAGACAACATACTAAAGAAGACATGGAAGCTATGTTGAATGTACATAGAAAACATGTAGCATCAGATGTATCAAATTTGTGCAATACTTTCAAAACGGATATTCAAGAATTGTTTCAACATTACCGTAACTGGCAGGAAGAACACTTCCAACATCGTCAAGAATCTCAACAAAAGCAGTACGAAGACACGTATTCAAGCATGAAAACTTACTTCAATACTGGTTTGACGTCCATAACATCGTATATCGGTGAAGAAAATAACAGTGTATTGAATAAGTTGTCACAGTGGCAATCTAATATACAAATTGCTATAGCTTCTGTACAAGAAAATGTTTCTTTACATAGAAGTTCAACATCTCAAAATGTTGAAAGATTCACAGAATGAGAAAAAGATAAAGGAAAACAAATACAATTTCAAAAAACCTTTCCTTTAAAAGACTACACTTTGGAGAAATACACATAACTCGGAGATTGGATACTAAATAATCCATCTAGGTAAGATTTCTAAATAACTTCCGTATCATATTTTTACCTCTACATATTTGATCTAATTAAAATTACATTATGCAGCGCACTCTCATGGAACTTTGTACAAACGAGAGATAGTGGAAGCTATCATGGATATAACACAAAACATCAATATTAAAGTTAGTAAACTTTATTCATTCTAAACTATTTTATTCCATACTTGCTATATCTAATTTGCATGATTCTTGATAAGCTTACTATACTTAATTTGTATTTATTTATCTCTAGATTCTTGAAGAGGAGCTTTCATTGTTGAGACGATTTATGAATGATAGTTCCAACCTCGTTTCAAAAGAGTATGCAATTTTAGATTTCAGTTTCGAAATCGAATGCGATAACCATTGCAAAATGAAGAAAATCATAAAAGAAAAAATTGTAAGCAAAGATCAGCGTTATCTTGATATCCGACGATTGGAAACATACGTAATTGGCGTTGTACCAATGGTTGGTAAACCATGGACAACATGCAATTCTTTATTAATTCCATGCGAATATGCAGGCATCAACTGTCATCTTATTTATGTAAATTTTCGTGAGTGGAAATTTAAGATATATGATTGTAGTAATACTACCACAGGAAATCATGGCATACACCAATCCAGTATTAAATGTCATCCAATATTTGTTATTCTCGTCATCATTTTTTATTGACACAGACATCAAGAAAAATAGAAAAAAAAGAATGGAAGTAGAAATCATGCCTAAGCTACCATGTGCAAATAATGGGTAAGTAATATGTCTATCATTTATTATAATATTTCAATTACATTTATATTATGTATATAATCTCATTTACACTTTTTTCTTCGTAGGCCAAATTGTCCAAATTTTTTTACTCAAGTATATAGAATGTTTGATTCTTGGATATCCAATAGAATCAATTTCTTCAGACAGAATGCCGATGCACAGACGAAAAATGACAGTTGATCTTTGCTGGAATGAATACTTTCGTCCTTCATGATTATGGGTATGCAAATGCAAATAGCATTCAAAGTACAAACACAAAGGTAATAAATTCTCCGCTAAGCTTAATCAGATTAGACGAAAAAGTTGAAGTAGGAAATCCATATTCTTTATTTGGCTTTTAGTGTTATACACATATTGTAATTCTATAAGTATATAATCTTATTTCGAGAACCAAATGGTAACATATGATAAACTTCTGGCACTTATATATATAAATTTTATTCGCTTCAAAACCAGCCACCCCTATTGCTTTCTAAGTCATTTTGTTAATTCTAAATTGTTGCAACTATTTCAAAACCAGCCACCTCTATAGCTTTCTAACTCATTTTGTTAATTCTAAATTGTTGCAACTATTTTGCTATTCGAATAGAAAAAAATATTGGTATTATAGAAGTTTCATTTGTTCTTTTAAATTATTTTTTTCATTAAAAGTTTTGCTTCTTTCATGTTTTTCCACTAATAATAGCAGAATAGAGCCGTAAAGATTTTCTAACAATTTTTATTTCCATTTTCCATTCCACTACAATCTGATTTCTGTCTTCCCTGCAAAAGCCATCACTGCTCATAATGTAAATTAGCTTGGTGTTCTTTTATAGCATTTTCAGTAGATGAATGGACTATTTACATGATTGGGGTTATTAATATAGCAGTAAGATATGTTCAATGACACTACGTATTAATGACCTTTGGAAGAAAATCGGACAAATTGATAAGTTATATGAATGAATAGAACTACAATAATCAAATGAATATATTTTATACGCTTATAGTACTTTTACATGGCAGGTAGTGTAGGAAAATTGTTTCAATTCAATATCGGATTTACAACTTGATACCAATTTTGATGAACATAACAAAAACTGTATTTACAAATACAGTTTGCACACACTATAATATAATGCAAAATATATATATTGTAGTAAACAATAAAAACAATTGCAGAACAAA
>CAIGRE010136878.1:0-10270 GCA_903798275.1 Fraxinus angustifolia subsp. syriaca
ATGCAAAATTAAAATTACTAATGAATTAAACCCTAACAAGTCACTTTTTAATTCTTCTCTAGATGGTTATTCATACAAGTCAGTTTATTCCTAAGTTTGAATACCACAGTTTGTATAATCAAACAATATAATGAAAGCAGTAAATCAACATCAGGATGATCACGGAGAAACCCAACTAAGAAAAACTCCGAGCACTTTGCTAGTCAATCCACTATAAACGAATTTAACAACTTACAGTCTACCAGACTAGACGATCGTATTGTCTGATCTCTCGACTGTAGTCCATACAACTCTTCATAGATCCCGTGCTCTCCTACACTAATCCTTAGCTGTCGTTGCCAAAGTACTTTATGGAATCTGCTACCCTACAGCACATACAGTCTACCAGACTAGACGATTGTATTGTCTGATCTCTCGACTGTAGTCCATACAACTCTTCATAGATCCCGTGCTCTCCTACACTAATCCTTAGCTGTCGTTGCCAAAGTACTTTATGGAATCTGCTACCCTACAGCACTCCAAGTCTTGTGAACTCGTTTATCTCCCATGGATCACGAAGAACGACCCGTTCTTCACAGATAGGAACTCCTGTTAACTTCCTACGATCTTCAGATGTAGAGGAAGTAGTGGTTTGGTATTTAGATTATTGGGCTAATGTTTTTCTCACCAAAGCTCTTACATAGATGAAGGTTGAAAGAATATAATATGAAGGAATCACTTTGTAGCCTTTTTCTCTTAATGTTAACCTTTAGAATTTCATACATAAAAGTTTTGGTATTTATAGGTATGGTACAAAACAGATGGGTCGGGAAAAAAGCCTTGAAATCTCGAAATAAAATTTTTCCATATAACCCGTCACTTGAGCGAGAGCTCAGTGATTTGGCGATAGTTCAGCGATGATGTTTCTACTTTTGTAGCTCGAGCCAAACCTTAGCTACAGTCTAACAAAAATTCATGTCGTTTTCATTTTTTTCCCATTCTCGAAACCCTAGACTCGAACACATACATCTTGACTAATTGCACATTACTCCTTAAATTTTTACAATGTATCAATTTTGGTCTTTTTGTTCACAAAATCGCCAATCCTACTAAATGAGGTCGATGCACTAGGAGTGGAAGGAGTAGTGCGTGCTTTATTAGGCGGCATTTGAAAGAATTGAAACACAATATTACAACCTCGATATCAGATAAATGAACTCATGATATGCATGACATGCATGAATGCACGCAAAATGAGGTAAATAAAATGACATGCAACGTGCCCTAACATGATTGCATGACAACATGAAATGCTACCTAGACGAAGGTGACGCAAAGACATGACGCATATCGTGATGTCTAGACATAGGGACGTGATGTTATGATGTAGTAACGTGACATCATGATAGAGGGACGCGACGTCCCAATGCGGCGCCAAAACCAAGAAAAACCACGCACACCAATACCTAATGCATGAACCAACCTAAACATGCAATCACATCAACACAATCCACATTCCGAAATAACTAAACGACACTCCAACGGACCAACCTAAGTCCAGACTTCTGACGCCAACATTACCAAACCATCAGCTACATCCTGAAACACCTAAAATTACAAAGCAATCACCACATCCACACACCAGGTCACAATCAAATCCAAAGTAACCCAATGAACTACAATGCAAAGAGAACATTCAAAAGAAAATGCCTAAAAAGGTTCTCAATCCTATTTTTATTTGAAAAACCATGATAAGATTCGTGAATATCGATCTCATCATCAGACTCTTCTTCAGACTTTTTCCTCTCATCCTCATTTTCAACCTTTTCAATCTCACGGCCATATTTGATTGTAGCAATCGAGGTGAAGGCCATGAAATTTTATTCATCCTCACTACTAGACATCTCATTCTGAGAGCTGGAATCTGATTCCTCATCACTCATGGTCACGACTAAAGCCTTACGACATTCTCTACCCGAACTCTTTTTCAAATTAGGACATTCAGTCCTAATGTAATCAAACCCCTTGTACTCATGGCATTTGATAGATTGATATTTCTTAACGGGAGTCTTAGAGGTTTTTTTCTTACGTCTACCTCTCGAGAGTTTACTAGGGACGTCAATATTCCGCTCCTGAGGCTTTCTCCTATTCCTCATCACCTTCTGGAATTTTTTAACGAAATAAGCTATTTCGTCGTCCCTAAGGGTTTCATATTAGTGGACTTGCTCTTATCTTCTCTAATAGTGTTTTTGACAATGGATTTAACCTTTTTAGGTTGTGATTTCATATGTTTGAAGTGATCCTACGAGTTATTCAATTTTAACGGCATATAAGTCCTCACTCTCTTCTATTGTTGTGACCTTGGGTCTAAAATTTTCAAGCAGTGATCTAAGGACTTTTCTAAAAAATTTAGACTCGGGGATCTTTTCACCTAATTTAAAGTTAAAATTAACTATGTCATTCAGTTTCGCATAGAATTCATCAAACGATTCATCGTCCTTCATTCTAATCTCTTCAAACTGCAGTTTAGAGTTTTTCACCGTTTTAGGTCCTTCGTGTGTGGTTTCCAGTATGTACCAAACTTCTTTAGCAGTTTCACACATCGACACTCGCCTAAACTCCTCAACAAACACATCCATGAACATGGCATAAATGCGCTTACTGTTCCGGTTACACTAATCCAAATTAGTTTTGGTCCACATTGAGATATCAGTGGGTGTGATTACACTTTCAATAGTTGTTGTAGGTGGAGCCCACCCATTTTGAACGATAATCCAAATAAGTTCATCCAACGCTTTAAGGAAAATTTTTATTCGAACTTTCCAGTAAACATAATTGCTTCCGTCGAAGTACGGAGGCACATACAATGACTGACTCAACTAGAGTAATATGATAAGGGTAAGGAATCGATTTAAGGCTCTGATAGCATTTGAAAAAGGCATAGTTCGACCCTAATAACGCCTAAAGGGGGTGAATAGGTGTACAATGCGGAATTAAAATTACTAATGAATTGAAAAGTAACAAGTCACTTTTTAATTCTTCTCTAGATGGTTATTCATACAAGTCCGTTTATTCCTAAGTTTGAATACCGCAATTTGTATAATCAAACAATATAATGAAAGCAGTAAATCAACACTAGGATGATCACGGAGAAACCCAACTAGGAAAAACGCTAACCATTTTTCCAGTCAATCCACTATTAATGAATTTAACAACTTACACTATACCAGACTTGACAAACGTACTATCCAATCTCTCGACTGCTATCCTAACAGCTCTTCGTAGATCCCGTGCTCTCCTGCACTAATCCTTAGCCGTTGTTGCCAAAACTCTCCATGGAATTTGCTACCCTGCAGCACTCCAAACCTTATGAATTCGTTTATCTCCCATGGATCACAAAGAATGACCCGTTCTTCACAGACATGATTTTCTGTCAACTTTCTTTGACCTTCAGAACTCTGACTAGATGTAGAGGAAGTAGTGGTTTAGTATTTGGATTATTGGGCCAAAGTTTTTCTAACCAGAACTCTCACAAAGATGAAGGTTGAAAGAATATAATATAAAGAAATCACTCTGTAGCCTTTTTCTCTCAATGTTCAACCTTCAGAGTTTCATACATAAGAATTTTGATATTTATAGGTAGGGTACAAAACAGATGGGTTGAGGAAAAAGCCTTGAAATTGAGAAATAAAATTTCCTGTATAACCTTATTGCTCAAGTGAGAGTTGAACGACATCATGTCTCTTGATCGAAATCCTAATGACAGTCCAGCGACGATATTTCTATATTTGTAGCTCGAGCCAAACCCTGGCGACAGTCTAGTGAAAATCTGCGCCGTTTTCCTTCTTTTCCAATTCTCAAAACCTTAGACTCAAACACCTACCTTTTAACTAATTGCACATTATTCTTTGAACTTTTACAATGCATCAATTTCAGTTCTTTTGTTTACAGAATTGCCAATTACAAATTATCTAGTACCTAAGAACATTGCTTGCTAATTTGCGTAGGGAATAATCTAGAGAAGTTCCTAACACAATAAAGCAAGGTAGGTGGGATCGTAGATGGATATTGGTGGTGAAAATGAAGTGGGTAGTGGGAGAATAAGATAAAGCTTATATTTGACTTTCAAAACTACTCGGAGGAGAAAAACGTAAAACTTGATATCGTTGAGTTTACTTATTAAACTATCATTTGGTAGGATCAAATAGCAACATATAGGAAGAGTAATCATTAGAGGCATATTGAAACATGGTGAGAATTAAAGGCTATCATGAGGAAGATTTTCGTTCCTAATCATTACTATAGGGATCTTTATAAAAAATTAGAAATACTTTATTAAAGATCTAGGAGTGTGAAGGATTATCACAAGGAGGCAGGGATTGCCATGATTAGAGTGAATGTTGAGGAGGATCGGGAGGCCACCATGACCCACTTTTGAATGGTTTGAATAAGGATATAGCTAGTGTGGTAGAACTACACTATTATGTAGAGTCGAAAGACATGCTACATTTAGCTATGAAGGTGGAGAGACAGTTAAAGATGAAGGAAGCAGCTAGATACCCATCGGGTTATTCGGGTTCTAACTCTTCTTGAAAATTAGGATAGCAATAAAGGTAATTGGGTTGTTTCAAAAGGTAGAACTGAGCTATCGAATGGAAGAGAGGAAGTTGCTAGCAAAGCTACATCTAAGACGAATCCCCAACCCCCTCAGAATCTAGATATCAAATGCTTTAGATTCTTAGGATCGAGACACGTTGCTTCTCAATGTCCAAACAAAAGGACAATGATCTTGTGTGACAATGGAGAAGTGTTGAGTGATAGTGAGGGTGAATATGATGACATGGTAAAATTGGAAGATGATAGTGATGGTGAGAAAGTGAAGTATGTACTAGGAGAGCTGTTGGTTACACGGTGAGCTCTTAGTGCTCAAATTAAAGTGGATGACTTGAAGCAACAAATGGAGAATATATTTCATACGAGATATCATGACAGAATAAGGCATATAGTATGATTATTGACGAGGATAGTTGTACCAATGAAGTTAGCATGACATTTGTAGAGAAATTGAGATTCACTATGCTAAAACATCCTTAGCTTTACAAATTGCAATAGTTGAATGAATGTGGAGATGTTAAGGTGAATAAGCGAGTATTGGTGAGTTTCTCGATTGGGAGGTATTAAGTTGAAGTGATGTATGATGTAGTCTCTATGCATGCCAAACATATTTTGTTGGGGAGGCCATGACAATATGAAAGGAAGGTGATGCATGATGTGTACAAAAATATGTACAACTTTATTAAAGACGGAAAATCTATTATTCTTGCACTGTTAACATCAGCACAAGTTTATGAAGACCAACTCAAATTAAAAAGTGAAGAAGGAAAAAGACTAAGAGAAAAAGAGAGCGAGATCATTTTTTCTCAACAAGAAAGCAATAGAGGAAAAAGTGAAGTGGCCGGTTGTGAGGGAAAAACAGTAGAACCATAAGAGAATAAAGATAAAAGTCTTATAATATGAGATAAAGGTGGAAAGTCATTTTCTTTGTAAAAATGAGCGAGTAGAAGAGAACAGTAGTTGAGAAACGATATATGATCTTATTGGAATCACTCTTCAGCTTTTGAGAATCTAAAACACCTATCTTTAGTTTGACTAATTCTTTGTTGTAGGAATTCTAAAACTTGTTTTCGGAGGACATGCCTAATGGGATACCACCCATTTGAGATATTGAGTGTCAAATTGACTTTGTACTTGGAGCTGTCATTCCAAACATGTTGGTTTATTGGAGTACTTCCGAGAAGACCAAGGAACTTCAAAGGCAAGTGGAAGAATTGATGAGCAAAGGGTATATAAGGGAAATTATGAGTCCATATGACGTGCCAATGCTACTTGTGCAGAAGAAAGATGAGACTTAGAGGATTTGTATAGACTGTCAGGTGATAAACAACATAACGATAAAATATCATCACCCTATACCTATGTTAGATGAATTATATGAATCATGCATGTTTAGTAAAATAGATCTTAAAAGTAGATGTCATCAAATTAGGATGAGAGAGGAGGATGAGTGGAAAACTATTTTTAAGACTAAGTATGGTTTATATGAGTGGTTAGTCATGCAATTTAGACTTACTAATGCACCTAGCACGTTTATGAGATTAATGAACCATGTCTTACGTGCATATATAGGTGAATTTGTAGTAACTTGGTATATATTAAAGATTTAAATGAGTATATATGACATTTTAAGATTTGTATTTGTGGTCTTAAGACGAGAATAACTTTATGCTAACTTTAAAAAGTGTACATTTTGCATGAAAAATGTTGTTTTTTATATTATTAGTGTGAAGGGAATTGAAGTAGATGTGGAGAAAATCAAAGCTATCAAGGAATGGCCAATGCCTAAAAGTATGATTGAGGTAACAAGTTTTCATGGTTTAACTAGCTTTTCTAAGCATTTTGTTAAGTATTTTAGCACACTTGCCATACCACTCACAGAGATTGTAAAGAAAAGTGTAGGATATCATTGGGGGCATTGCACACGAACATGCTTTTAATACAATTAAGGATAAGTTTTGTATTGCACCGATTTTATCACTACCTAATTTTAACAACACTTTTGAGATTGAATGTGATACCTCAGGAATAGGTATTGGAGCTATCTTAATGCAGGAACGAATGCTAATAGCTTACTTTAGTGAAAAACTAAGTAGAGAAACTCTCAATTATCTTACACATGACAATGAGTTGTATGCACTTGTTTGAACTTTGGAGACATGACAACACTACCTATGACCAAAAGAGTTCATGACTCACACTGATCATGAGCCCTTGAAGCATTTAAAAGGTCAAGGTAAACTAAACAAGAGGCATGCAAGGTGGATAGAGTTTATCGAGACATTTCCTAATGAGCCTTGTGTTTATGTGTTAATGGACTTTGTGTTGAGTTTACCTATGACTAAGAAGGGAGTATATTCTATATTTGTGGTGGTAGATATATTCATTAAAATGACGCATTTCATTTCATGTTATAAAACTAATGATGCCACCAATATTTGCGAATTTATTCTTTAAGGAAGTAGTGTGCTTACATGGGGTATCTAAAAGTATTGTTTCAGATATAGGTGTTAAGTTCCTTGATCATTTTTAGAAGGTTTTTTAGTGTAAGTAAGGTTATTCACTACAACTTGTCACTCGCAAATGGATGGGCAAACTTAGGTTATTAAAAGGACTACGGTACAACTATTGTGCATATAGTCAATAAAAACTTGAAGAGTTGGGAAAATTGTTTGTCATTCATAGAATTTGCATATAATAGGGTCACACATTCTACTACTTCTTATACTCCATTTATAATTGTTTATGGTTTTAATCTACTAACACTTTTAGATTTATTTCTTTTACCAGTTTATGAGAGGGATAGCTTAGATGGAAAGAAGAAGGTCGAGTTGGTAAGATCCCTACATGAGAAGGTACAGTGCCGATTGAGAAGAAAAAAAATAGCATTTATGCTTCTCAAGCGAATAAGGGAGAAAAGTGCGTTAAATTTGTACCAGGAGATAAGGTTCATGTGCATATGAGAATGGAGTGTTTTCGTTCTCAAAGGAAGTCAAAGTTGCAATTGAGAGGTGATGAACCATTCAAGTGTTTGAAATGATCAATGACAATGCTTATAAGTTGGACCTTCTATGTAAGTATAACATTTCTGCTACTTTCAGTGTATTTGATATTTCCTTGTTTGATGCATGTAGAAATTTGAGGACTGGTCATTTTGAAGTGGGAGGGAATGATGAGAACCATGGCACGAAAGCCAGTGAGGATAAAGATCCATTCATTGTGGAGCAAGGACCAATGCGAGGTCACGGGCAAAGAAGGTCAATGAAGTTATAAGATTCCTTGTTCATGCTATAGTGAACGAAACATTGATCATAACAAGCAAATGAACAAGTTTCATGTTGGGTTTGGAAGAAGAAACATGATGGATCAACTAGTACAAGCAACAGTCGATGAAGCTCAAGGGAAAGGCTATGCGACCGCATAGCATACCTATGCATGCGGCTTCACGGATCTATACCACAACCAAAGTGATGGCAGAATGCTGGCCTATGTGACCTCATGCAATAAATCTATGTGGCTGCATAGTGTAAAACTGGGACTCGATTTTCAAATTTCGTCTAGAGTTCTATTTTTGTTAAAACTCTTTTGTGGTATCTTTTTTTAATATCTTTTAAAGCTTAAATATGTTTTTAATTAGGTTTTATGGGATCCAAATAAATAAAATTCATTTCATTCATTGTAAAAACATACAATTTGAGAGATACTATTGTGAGACGTGTTGCTTTCTTCTCATTCTTCATGAAATTAATTTCGAACTTATCACGAATTAAATTCTTGTGGCGTTTAACAATTTAAGTAAGGTTCATAAATTTTGTGATCACAGGGTCAAGATATACGTCCAATTGAACCAACTGCCATGCAGGACAAAGTGATGCAACTTGTTATATGTGTGCCGCCTAGGATGCCAGCTCGTTGAGCCTCTCATTGCTATGTCATCGAACAATGAATCCATTTCTGAAAACTATAAGTGCAGCGTACTTTGCGATGTGCGCGGGTGGGGACAGGGACCGGGGCGCGATAGTGGTGGCTAGTTTGCTAGCCAGCCAAAGGTAGCCAAGTTGTAGATTACTTATTAAATTATAACTTATAAACATATCCCACTATATAAACAAGACTTATTTCTCGTAAACTTTTAATGTGAGGTTCCTTACCATATATAATACGCTTAAAATGAGTTTATCAACTTATGGGCCTATATTGGAGACTTTTCCAATTCAACTTGGGTTCGTATCGATTACATAATCACTTAATAGTACCTTTTGTATACATGAGGATTTTCTTCTAATTTCAGCTCTTTCATGGGGCCGTAAGAAATATTTTCCATGCCTAAAGGTCCAGAGAAAAAGCATGCCACAGAAATTCCTGGCCTGAGATGATCAACAAGTATTCTATAGTCATTGCTTCTAAATTTTCCATTTGATACAAGTTTCGCCAAAAGTTATCAATGTAAATTCTAAAACCTAGGTAAATTGAAAATGAATTTTAATTAAATTATTGAAACACTGGACAATATCCAGTTAGAATGTCATATACGCAGTTTCTAACGGCAATTTGTAGGTTGAATTTGTGTTCGATCAGTTTTAACTGAGTGCGAAAATTAAATTATAGATTAAAATTGAACACTAGATATAATGTGGTAAATTCCAAAGGAAAATATCAACGTGCGTATATGCCACGAGTCAAATAATCCACTAATTCAATTAATAAAAAAACATAGTATCTGATTTGTGATTTTGTAAACTTAACAAAAAATAATGAAAAACAACTCCGTTTGTATCTTCTTCTTTTTTACTTTTTGATGAGGAAGAATCAAATTTATTCGTCTTGATTTTATCGCCGCTTTCTTATTGTTCTCAATGGTAATCACCAATTGGATTCAAAAGCAACATCCTTAACTCACGTTAAGCAGTTTGATCGATTAATAGGATCGAACATTCATGATAATTTATTTTGTATTCTCCAAACGCTTGAAGAAGATGTTTGACTTAGAAAATAACAAATGAAGCATTGAATCCGTATGAACTTGCATGAAAACTGCAAAATTTCGTACAGCTAGTTCATCGGATGTGTGTATATTTTTTTCAAAGCTTAATTGTAATCTTATTTTATTAGTTTATTTATAGGTAGAGCATTTATCAAAAACTAGAATTAATTCTTACCTAAACAGTAGATATTAAACATGGTAAGAAGATTTTTATATCACATAATATATGTCACGAAAATCTTTCCAATTTAATATTACCACCAGTGTATGGTTCGTTAACAAGTAGTAAAATAAATTTAGAGTCCACATATCGTACCCACATAGATAGTATTCGTTTAAATTCAATTTAAATGACCCTTAGCCGAAACAATGAAAACTTGAGATTTTTCTATGATGAAATTATAATCTACTTATAAACGCAATACCTAAATTAACAAGAATCAATGAAAAAATGTGATTAATGCAAATTCGAAGAAAATAAATTGATGAAATGCGTACTAGAATTCCAAATCCCCTTGTATCAATCTCTTTTAACCCCCAACCTTACAATATTCCTATTTTGTTTAACAATATCTCTCGAGTAGAGTCAAGGTCGAACTCAGACCATTTGTCTTGTGGGGTCAAAAATGAGAATTTAAAAATATTTAGAACTACATATCATTAACAAAAATAAGTCAATACGCTATTACAATT
>CAIGRE010136914.1:0-15086 GCA_903798275.1 Fraxinus angustifolia subsp. syriaca
AAAAAAAAAAAACCATAAAAATTACTTTTGGTCAAGTTAATAAATGACAAAAATTTAATAATGTAAATGTTCATTTGAAAAGGTGTTTCATGTTTGTCCTAGACAATTGAAACATCATAATACCTAATGCCACGTCTATATATGCACAAAATAGGTTTAGGAGATGACAATGATGGCAAAATAATCCTTTAGAAGCTAGAGTTCAAGCAAGGGACATTTTACAATATCAAATTAATTTTGTAGAAATGCTCCCCAATAATAACTGTCCGTTGTTCGAGTACAAACGATAAATTAAATAAAATCTCAAATTGTTCAGAGATAAATTTTACATTAGTTAATTATTGAAATGTAGACATATAAATTACTCGTCATAACCAGGTTGACATTTAAGGATTAATTTCATATTTTAATATGATATCAGAGTCCATTAAATTCAAATAAACAACTTGGTACGATTAAAAACNTATGATATCAGAGTCCATTAAATTCAAATAAACAACTTGGTACGATTAAAAACTCAAACGATCACATAAATTCTAGGATTGATTACAAAATTGATATGTTCAGTCATCATTTTGCGAAGCATGTTAATGAAGTCATCATCTTGTCAAAAAAAAAATAAATTTAAAGTTAAAAAAAAAAAATTTAATAAACGCAACTAAATACAATTTTAAAATTTAAGTTTTAGTATGTGACAAAACTCTTTACAAAAAATAAAATTGAAAAGTTCTGATTTCTTGGAATTAATTTCTTCAATGTAAAGAAATTCTTTTCATGCAATAACGTTTAGAAAGATAAATTTCATTATTTTTTTTTTATTTTCTTGACATTTTTGCTTGAAATTCCATTTATTTAAAGCGTAAGGCATCCTGCAAAAGACTCCTCGAACGTTGAGCTGAAGGTAAGACATGTAATTGGATATTTTTAATTATTCTTTTGGAATATTTGAGGGCATCGTTTTTGGAGATTCGAAAGTTTCACTATCCTTCCACATCACGAAACCAAAAATAAAACATTTTATAATAAGATGATCAAAAAGAAAATCATGCTCCATTGAGATTCATTTGGAATCATGCCAGGAGAAAATAATCGAAAAATAATGAAGAATATAAAAATTGGAAGATGGCAATATATTTGTCATGCTTTTGCCTATGTCGTATAATAGATTACTATTAGCTAAGTAAAATATCATGTGAGTGCTTATTCTTTGAGACGATAATGTCATCTACCATCACCTCAATTACCTTCTATTTCAAGGTGTTGAGAGTGCATCTCAACGCTACGTGGCTATATGCAAACCTACAACTTCTCTTGTCCGAGGCGATCGACAAATGATCCACCTCTAATCTCATTAGACAGGCTGCTCTGAATTTGATGTGGTTATGATTAGGGATGTCAACGAGCCGAGTCGAGCCGAGCCAAGCCCGAGCCGGGAAAAAAAAGCCCGGGCTCGGCTCGAGCTTTTTTTGGCCCGAGCCGAGCCTAGCAAAGCTCGACAAAAAAAATAAGGCTCGGCCCGAGCTTTAGACCCGAGCCTAAACGGGCTGAGCCGAGCCCATGTTTTTTGAATTTTTTTTTTCTTTTCTCCTTAAAAGCTGCCTGCAAAGGCAGCTTAATTTAAGCTACCTCCTAAACGGGCCGAGCCGAGCCCGTGTTTTTTGAATTTTTTTTTCTTTTCTCCTTAAAAGCTGCCTGGGACCTTAAAAAAAATAAAAAAGTTTTTTTTTTTATTTATAAAATTGGCCTGCTCGCCCGGGCCACGGGCCGGCCCGGGCTTTGGCTCCGTGTAACCGAGCCCGAGCCCCCGAGCTTTTTTGCCACCACTAGTTATGGTCCAAAGCATGATACCTTTATAACAACAATAATATCGACATCTCCGCAAGGATTTTTAGAATTCAAATCCCATCTTTCCCACCTAAGACACTATATGGGAGGTCAAAGGGCCTATGATCCCCAAAATGTAACGTTTTGACAATGGAGTCGTTAAGATGAGATCACGTGTCAGATATCAAAGAAACTCTATATTCATTCTTTTTGTTTATAAATATAAATATTCGAACTTATTGACATTTGAAGGTAATAAAAAAAATTAGTATTCTAACTCTAAAAATATTACTCTTGCACCCAATATATTCCTCTGCACGTTTCACTGCAAAACATGTACGATCACAACAAATAAGATTATGGTGAAACATAGTAAGATCTTATCGAGTTAGCTTAAGGTATTTCAATTACTTTCCATACATATATTAATTTACGCAAACTATTATACTAATTTAACACCAAAAACAACGTTCGATGTCCCCTTACTTTATTGCTTTAATTGGAAAGAGTAGACTTTTCTTGTCTTACACTATCCGCGGAATGTACAATTAATTATCTTCTTAGCTATTGAAAATATCTTGCACCGACCGTCACAAAAAAGTGTGAACGCGTACAGAAGATGGTCCCATGGTTAGACGCGGGAGGGATTCATGACTCTTTATTATTGGACCACCATCTTATCCGAATGCCTCTGACCATGAAAACCACTCTTCCTTCACATAATTTAATCAATCAACTTTGACATTGAGGTAATTCAATTTTAATACAAGATAAATTTGACTCCGTCAAAACTTCTAGAAACCCAAAACTCGATTTATGTTCGTGTTAATTGACTTTTAGCCCCTGTTTGAGCCAACTTTTTTGAAAATGAGAATGAAAAATATAGTCGTTATTGGGACCCACACAAGAAATATAAAATTTGAATTTAAATGTTGATGTGATGGATAACGGTCATATTTTTCATTTTAGTGAGGAAAAAATGTGGCTCAAACGGGGCCTTAATGTTGTTTTTTCACATTATATCAAATAAAACCATAATAAACACAAAAGAACGCATACAATTTATAGAGATTCTCCTCAACGTAAGATCGCATCATCTTTTTCTGCTAAAACGATTCACCACAATGAAACGAAGTTGAACAATGCTAATTTTTTTTTTTACATCTCTCTTGATGATGATACACGATTCTAACTACTCTCTACTTGTAAGACAAAGCAAAGCAAAATTCAAGATACAACTTTGAAATTCTTGAGTTATTCTTAATGAAATTTTGGTCAAGGGCGGAGCCCCCGCACACCTGAAAGTTTCTTGCCCCCCATCCAATCTCCACGACAATCTCACCATGAATGTCGATTCCTATACTGATTTCACAAAACAACAATAATTAGGTTTTATATCTGAACTTGTACGAGCTTAGTAAAACTCATTTCTTTCTCTTCTTATTTCTACATCTCACATTATTTAACATTAAAATTAATTTTTATTTAATCTTAATGTGGGGTATCTTTTATGAATTATGGAATTTCACGTAAACACTTTTTTTTTTTTTTGTAAACATGTATGTCATACTAATCAAGTAAACGACAAAATAAATATACGACAAGGAATTAACAATATTAACTAATTTAATTAAATGATGTTGAATTGTCAATGAATTGGCACCATTCATTTCATGTTCCGGTTGGATCTATGCCCATCATGTTATTCACGCCAAAGTTTATCCAAGTTAGGAATAGTATTGTCATTTTGTCACTAAACAAGAAATAAATAAATAAGTAGAAGAAGAAGACAACAGCAATCGGTTTGAAGAAAAGTGTAAAAAATCAGAAACAAAAAATAAATATATTTTTTAATCCAATAGTAATAGAGAGGAAACGTCGACGTATTCAACGTCGTCCAGCTTGACGAAAACGACATCGTATCGTCATCCTTACTTTCTTCTCCATCATGTTATTGCTGTTTCCTATAACAGAAAAAACAGAGAGAGAGAGAGAGATATTTATCTGATCCTTCGCGACCACAGAACCAAAAATATCTCTCTCTAAAAGTGGAAGTACGAATACAACTGCCTTTTACATTTTCTTAATCAGTCAAATCAATTCCAAAAGACCTAGACCCAAACCATTCACTTTCCGATCCGCCTAACTGGAAACAATTCACCGACGGTAGCGAAACGCGGTCGTTTAGTGAACTGAGTAATGTGAATGAACTGAATTTCATCTATTGAAGTTGGCTTAAAACCTAATATTAGTCAATCGGGTAAATGGATCGGGCGCAAATAACAGTTGGTCCAGGAATGGATATGCCGATCATGCACGATAGTGATCGATACGATTTAGTTCGAGACATCGGGTCGGGTAATTTCGGGGTTGCTCGGCTCATGAGAGATAAGCAAACCAAGGAGCTTGTTGCGGTTAAGTATATTGAGAGAGGCGACAAGGTCAGTTTTTTTATTTGCGTAAAATGAATTTTGCTGTGTTTTTGCTGGTCTTTATCTGCTTTGGGAATTGGGTTCGAGTAAATACTGGAGACGCTTTAATTCGGCAGGTAATTATTATTGTTGGTACAAATTTGGAATGTCCAGAATAGGGATTTTTTTTAAAATTCCTCCAGGGTTAAGCATTTTAGGTTTCGATCTTGAGGTACATATTATTTTTACTTTTTTGGGTAAGATAACATTGTAAAACGATTGCTATAAATAGGATTAACATCATCTTCTTCTTTGGAGCTGATGGAAGTTATGGGTATTATTCTTTGTAAATAAATAATTATATTGCACCAGATTTTTTCTAGGGCTTCGTTTAGCAATTTTTCAAACAAGGCTGATCTCTATCATAATCACCTTATTTAGATTATCTAAAAGTACATATAACCTGAGTTAACACATAAGTATAGAATAACTACATAACAGCCCTCCTTGTGTGTTATGTTCTAATCACAATTTAATGCTTCTCAATAAGTAAATGAGCCACGAGTATAAAGCATCCACTAAACTTCTATTTCTATAAGATTGAGGTGGATGTGTATTTTTATATCCATCAGAAATATGACTACTTGAAACATGATGTTTTAGTCTGGTTACCCCAAATATGCTTTTTTGGAGTTTGAACTCCCGTCCAGTGATGGCCTTTGCTACAATTCAGTATGGTAGGATGAAAGATGCATGACCCTAACATTCCTAGACCCTTGCTCAATCAACTCTGTACTCCGATGTGGTGCTGAAGACATAGATGTCTCTAGTGGAAGCTTTTGGTTGAAGCCAAAAGCATAAACTTTCACCATAAATCATGGATTAAATTTGAAGAATGTATAGTAATGAGAGAGAAAAAAATTTCTCGGTGTGTGTACATGTGTGTTTATTAGGAGGGTTGAGAGAATATCGGGAGAAAGGAAGAAGTTCTGTACTAACAAAAAATGGAAAAAAAAAATATATATATTTAGAAGTCATTCGATCTAATGTACTTTTATTAATTAAAAAAAAATTTGTTTCTTGAAATTTCTATTTTTTATAACTACCAATAAAGTGTTTCTCATTTTTGAAGACTTGATGTAGATGTGCGCACACACTTGCGCGCAAGGGGTACACTCTTATAGAACTTGGACTTTTCTTCGAAACAAGTCTTTTTTTTTTTTTTTTGTCAGGGGGATACTTGTATTAGGGGAACTGTGCCCTTGACCTCTGTGCTTAGATAGCTCTTACTCATCTTCTAATTAAGAACTGGCATCGCTGCTGAAAGTCGCTTACTTTAGTTGGTATATTACTGTGACGATAAGGGTATATTTATTTAAGATTGCATATTAGGGTATCTGCTGCAGAGGGAAAGTTCTCTGGGATGGAAATATTGGAGAAAAGTCATTTCTATTTTCTTTTGCAGAAGGAAAGTGGAATATCCTCCTCGTATTTGACCTATATGAGAAATGGAAATGGGGTTTTTAGTAATTTTCTGAATTGATGTTTCTTGTGCAATATTTAAAATGAAGAAAAAATATTTTTTTTCAACCTTTTGTACTTCTTCCCTCCACTCCAACTGAAACAGTGGAAAAACAATTTTCTTTCCTCGTTCCGACTTCTTTACTTCCCCTACATCTTGTTTCCACTCCTATCAAATGTACCTTTAGGATTCAAGTCTAACCATAACGTCTTTCTTTGAAAATTATAGGCTATTTCTTCCACATTATAGATCTTCATACTCAGTCCTCATGATATAATGTTTTAAGATATCACATTAACTGTTATTCCGTATTTGTCTAATAGTTATATCATCTAGTTATTTTGATACTAAATCACTTCACATCATTAGACATGATCAGTGCCCTGTGGAGTTCTTAGGATGACCCTGTCCAAACTCTTTGCATCATTTAGTCATATTTTATTAATTGTGAGCAAAGTTGTGTTCTTCCATATATGTACTTACCCCCTTACTTGATAGAAAATCCCATGACCTGCTAATAGTAAAGTTTAATGTAATGGACCTTGATTCAAGTCTCAATCAGTCACTCAGATTCCTGCGTGTACAACGTTCTAGCTAAGCAATTCAATTGGAAAGGTAGTTTTTCCTATATTTAATGGTAAATAGCATCTTGAAGTGAAGCGAATGCATTATTATAGCATCATTTAATGGTCTCATGGTTTGCCCTTGGAGTTAAAGTCCTGAGAGTCGTGACTTATATCTTCTGTGGGACTGCTGTCTGATCCAGATCCATGTAAATAATAACAGTCCTCTTCCTTCTATAATTTTTGCAAACCTCTGTCTTGGTAGCTAGGTTCTAGCTTCACACTAATCATTTGATGTTCACTGTAAATTGCATAAATTTAACACAGGTGTGTTTGACTGCTAATGCTGTCAATGTGAAGATGGTCGTATCTTTGACATCACGTGTAAAATCCAATTACATAGAGCAGAGAAACTATAAAGAAATTAGAAATTAGGACTTATGAATAGTAGATAGAAGTGAAGTTAATCAACGCCTCACAAGTGTGTAACCCAGGGAAAAAAACTACATTTTATGTGAGATTATGATGCATCAACTGGAATGGTGTTGATGTGACCACTTAGTTGAAGAGGTCTCACTTAAAATTTGGAAGGACACTTCAGAGATTAGACCTGGTACCATTTTGAGTCATTTTTCTGAAATTAATTAAATTAGTCAATGTGATACTCCACTCAATACAGCCTCATCCCTTGCTAATTTGTGATTGGCTATATTGATCTTATTCCACTCCTCTTGGTCATAAGAAATTAGTTGAAGTGAAAGGAGTGAAACAAATTAATTAAGTGCTCATACATGTCACCAAAATAGGGAAGATCAAGATTTAATTATGCTGACAATTAGATATCTTCCTCCAATCTGATAGGCGTAAGCTTATTAATCTTCCATGTTAAACTAGATGCACTTTTTGAATCAGGATATTTGATATTAATAGGACATGAAATTCTTACTTATTATTTTTTTCACGCCAAAGCCTTTTTAAGCAAGGGATGCTTTCGTCATTTGGCCTTCGAAGGAAACAAAAACTATAGAAGAAAACACGTGAGAAAGAAGATAGGACAAAACGACATCGTGATGTCAGCATCACCTTCTTCTCCATTTCCAATTACCTTTATAATAGAATACAACAGAACACACATCAATCCTATTGATTGTTGAACGTCCCTTGCTTTCAAGAAGAGCGAAAATACAACTGTAACTCCAATTCCACTCTTCAGATAGGTGCCTTTCGTTAAAAAGAAAAAAGACCATGGGCAAAACCACCTTATTGCTGTAGATCTCTCCTTCCAATTTCGTCAGCTGATGCTTCTTGGTGGTTAGTGTACTAGATAGTTTGGTAGTTTATAATACAACTAGTTAGACAGGTAAATGGACTGGTTGACAATAAGAAGGGGCCCAGGTAGTGTGCCAATTGTGCACAATGATCAGTATGAGTTTATTAGGGATCTTGGAGGAGGTAATTCTGGGGTGGTCCAGCTCTTGAAAGATAAACAGGCCAATGAGCTGGTCGCTGCTAAGTATATTGAACGAGGCGATCGGGTGAGATTAGCATTTGTTAACAGAAATTCAAGTTTATTATTATTTTTTCTCTACTGTTGGAAATGGTTTTTAGTAATATTGAAATTGTTCTGATTTTATATGCATTTTTATTATTGGTACGAACGCAGAAAATTCTATTTTTTTGGGAACATATACAATTTCTGAGATTTTTAGCTTATTCTTTTCTATTTTGAGTTGTAATTTTTTCTAGTCGAAATACTTCTGTTAAATGCTTACTTAAATAGAGGATAGGCGTCTTCACACTTGTTAGCTGAAAAAAGCAAGTGAACAGATTAATAAATAAATCGTTACTAATAATATTCTATGCTGTTGTGCCTTTTTTGAACTGTCATTGTTTTCTTTCCTCTGAGGTCTTAGCAAGTTAAGTAACCGGGTAATTGTAGACTCATAATTCACTGGTCCATATTATTGCCCCCTCTAAAACAGTTCTTTGTAGTTGCTCTAGGTGCAAATCAGGATACCACAGGCTACAAGATGGCTAATGGAGTGGGTACGAAATTTCATTCATGTGGCTCAGTATTGGCTTGCTTGTGGAGAGTTCTATTACATTGTCAACATATACGATATTAGTTCGGGAAAAAAAGCATGTAAGTGAAGAGAGGGAATGAACAGGGTTTCTTGAGTGTTAAGGAATAAAATTCCACATCGAATAAAAATGAAGGTATAGACCAATTTATAAGGGTTTGAATTACTCCTCTTAATAAGTTTGACCTTTTAAGATGGAATAACAAGTCTTAACATGGTATCATAGTCCATCAAGTCCAAACGAGCGATTCGATCAGATTAAAACTCAAAAAATGAGCACACGAATTTCAAGATTGGCCTGTTCAAACGAGCCACCATCTTACGGGGATATGTTAAGATATAAAAATCCACATCGAATAAAGATGAAAATATAGATCAATTTATAAGGGTTTAGACTACTCTGCTTAATAAAGTTGATTTTTTAAGATGAAACCTCAAATCTTAATATTGAGCTCGTGAGAGTTGAAGGAGAAAACTAAACTATGTTTATAGCACATTTGAAATGCTTTTGATCCAGTCTTGGCTATGAATTGGGCCAAACTTAATCCTCATCTGATTATTTTATATGAATATAGAATGTGTGGACTGTCTATTTAGTAACTATCAAAATGGCTCTTGGGGTTTTCTATCAAATGCTACATGCTGCATATACTTTAGCTAGACTTTTTAAATTAAGTACATATAAAATATCACAACTTGCTGACTCTAAGTTTGTCGTTTTATGTTTTAGTCTAGGAACTTAAATGAAAAGAAATTTCAATTTTATTTCTATTGGTTTTGATTTTTGATGAAGCTCAATTCTCCAATGCAAAAGATGGGATGGAAGTTTTTGTGTTACATTTACTTCATTGTTTATGTGATCTGTGTAGGAATGTGATTTATTTCTTGTTTGAAACAGGAGGCCTTTGTTTTTATTGTATTTATTGGCAAGTCTCCGTTTATATAGTTGAGATTTTAAGTGTGCTCCACATTTTATGTTAAATGAAGTTGGTGAAGGAGAGAGGAGTTAATATTCACAATAATCCCTATAACCTATTTATAGTGAAAATGTAATTTTGGTGCCATTAGATATATTTACTCTCTTTTTCATTTTATGATACAATTAACTGCAAGAATTTGGTTAGAGTAAGTTTTTATTTTCTTTCATTATCGTTTAGCGATTTGGTGACTACTTATGGCTGATCAGCAGGTTTCTTACTTCTGATAAATTGCTACATTATGCTTGATACCTTTTGTTTTTCCATTTTTCTCTCATCCATGAAATGCCCAAGGAAGTTATGGTTTGATATTCCACGATGTATTTCTGTTTAGCCTGCAGGGCTGGTGTTGGCTTCATGAGATATCTTCTGCACTTCTTTGTATTTCTCTAATATCATTTTGTATTTAAACAATCAATGACTGACTGGTAATGTTTACTGCAGATAGATGAAAATGTTCAGAGAGAAATTATAAATCACCGTTCTTTGAGGCACCCTAATATTGTTAGATTTAAAGAGGTTTGCTGCTGATTATCCCTTTTCTGAATTTACATGATTCTGAGATGTTTTATTTTCTTATTAGTCACAATCTTAATATCCAATGTCAGGTCATTCTAACACCAACTCATTTGGCCATTGTCATGGAGTATGCATCTGGAGGAGAGCTTTTTGAGCGAATATGTAATGCGGGACGCTTCAATGAGGATGAGGTTCTTTTAATTAAATTGCTATTATTCAGCTGTTTTATTCTGCACATTGTGACTGATGATATTTACTGCCGTTTCTGTGCAGGCTCGCTTCTTTTTTCAGCAACTTATATCTGGAGTCAGCTACTGTCATTCAATGGTATTCTAATGTTTTAGTTGAAATTCATTTCTTATTTTATGATTATTTTCTGTCCGTTTTGATTGGTAATAAGTTGATTGATGAATCTTATGTTTCTTGATGAAGCAAATATGTCATAGGGACTTGAAGCTGGAAAACACACTGTTAGATGGAAGCCCTGCTCCAAGACTCAAAATTTGTGATTTTGGGTATTCTAAGGTAATGCTACAGATCATCCAATTGTATTTTGATCAGCTTTTGGACAATAGTCACAATACAGAAAACCCTACTAGCCTATTATGTTATACTTGCTTTTATCTCATAATTGTCTTTTGTCCTTCAGTCCTGATTGTAGCTTGTTCTTTACAGTCTTCATTGCTGCACTCTCAACCAAAATCGACTGTGGGAACTCCTGCTTATATTGCTCCTGAAGTGTTACTTAGGAAAGAATATGATGGCAAGGTAAAACTATTCACTCTTTTTTGATAGAATAGAATTCGACACTATATCATGAATATGATTGCTATAATTATCTTTCATTCAGTAGGAACAAGAAATATGCTTTATAGAACATCTGGATGTGGATTTCAGATATATATAATCTAATGAAATATTTTGGATATCATGTTGCGTAGTTTTTGTGTGACATTTTACTGAACATTTTCCCTATGGATGTTTGTTTGGAAGTTTCTTTTATTTTACCATCTGGGTTTGGGATGGAGGCATATGATACATGGAGTGTAAAATGGGTGCTCTCACTAAGAATTTTCCAATTAGTTCTATATGAATTTTTAGGGGTTGTTTGAGATCCATTTTTTGGTAGAATAGGTTTTATAATAGTGATTTTTTGGAAAATGTGGGGAAAAGTTGTGTTTTCTTGTAAAATTATTTTACTGGAAGAAAATGTGGTTGAAAATGAGTGGGGGAAAATGAGTTTTTGTAGAATGAGGCTCAAACAGGGGCTTATATTCATATGAGATCTATTGCATTGACAAATCCCTATGAACTGCTATAAGATCTGTGAGCTGTAATCGTTTGCTTGGATATCTTTATCGCCTGTTTTATTTCATTATGAAGACCCAACTGATTGTCTTACTAATTTTCTCAATTGATCATCTCGAGTTAAAACACTAGGTACAAATCATGCTAGCAGCATAACAAAATATATGGTTCTCAAGTTAAATAGGTTTTAGGACTGTAGAGTTGCAAACTAATTTTGAAGAGGTTGGTTTGGTGGCACTCAACTTTACTTTTATAATTGAGGTGTTGCACCAAAAATCACTTCTTTCTTTTTTATGTCAATTTTAGTCAATTCTCCAGTGACATGTTTAGGGGGCTAGAGTCAATAATTCTGTCAATTTAGTCAATACACCACTTCCATTAAATGTTTATAGTTCTCTAGCTCCTACAATTTGGCATAATTATACCTACATAAAAAAATTAATAATTTGAGAAGTGTAAAAGCCATTCAACAGAGAACATAAATTAATTCTCAAAATTATAAGTGGAAAATTAATACTTTATTCAGAATGGTCTGGAGTGACTGTTAATGAAACTTATAGAGAACCTAGTAGTAAAGTAATTGTTGAATATAAAGTGAGTTCTAAAACACACCCAGTGGGAAAACAATTTATGCAATATCAGATAGATAGCCCACATTTTTAGCAGGACTGGAACCCAGGAACAATGTGCCTGAATTGGTTGAATTTTGAAGCCCAAATATGCAATAAATTGAGAAAAAGGGTGCATAAAGTTGAGTTTTGGACGGCTAACAATGTATATTTTTTTCAAAATCCATTAGACAACAATAAGAAACTGAGACTTGAGGGGACAAATGCAAGTAATAACTTAATCTTATAATTTTATTTTTTTTCTTTTTTTGAAAATAAGCGCATCCCCCAATACCTTTTGAATTGCTTTCTTATATTTATGAACTATTACTGGCTGACTGGCTGTTAAATCTTACATCATCTACTGCTTCAGATTGCAGATGTATGGTCCTGCGGGGTCACTTTATATGTAATGCTCGTAGGTGCTTATCCATTTGAGGATCCTGAAGAACCTAAGGACTTCCGAAAGACAATTCAGAGAATCTTACAGGTTCAGTATTCCATTCCAGAACATGTTAAAATTTCTGAGGAATGTCAGCAGCTAATTTCCCGGATCTTTGTTGCAGACCCTGCACAAGTAAGCGATTCCATCTTCCAAAAATGTACTTGTATTTTTGTTGTGCAATTGGAAGTATAACATTTTTTTTTCATGATCAAGTTATTTTTATAAATGGCTGCCTTGTTGTTTCTTTATGTGGATGGAGCATTTGCATTGTAAATTTTGGTCACCGTCTTATGCTATTATGACATATGCCTGGTTAGCGCATCACCATTCCGGAGATCCGAGACCATGTGTGGTTCCTGAAGAACCTTCCGGCAGATCTAATGGATGAAAGGACGATGGGAAACCAGTTTGAAGAGCCTGACCAGCCCATGCAGAGTCTGGAAGTCATCATGCAGATAATCTCAGAGGCGACCATACCTTCTGCTGGTTTATATAACCTGGACATGATGGATGATGACATGGAAGACCTGGATTCCGACCCTGATCTTGATATTGACAGCAGTGGAGAGGTCATTTATGCTCTGTGATTGCGATTTTTGCGTAGGACTGGAATCTGGAAAAAAGGAAAAACAAGGGAAAAGTTTCTTGGATTATGGCTGCACAAAGACCTTGTTTAGAAAGCCTCAGTAACATCCTACTAAAAGTATGATTCGATTCCGGTCATGGTTCAGTATGTCAAATCATATTATGATTCAGAATGGAATTGTATTCGGCTGTCTGTATCCTTCTGTTGAGAAGAAATTGAAGCATGATAAATGTTATGGTACACTAGCTGGCAGTGTTATTGTATGGCTTGTTATGAATTGCTTATATTACTGGTGATGTATGTACCAATCTATACTCTGAATTGCCTATGTGGTTATGTTGGAGAGTTCTAATAGCATTTTTATATTATTGTACAGTAGAAACTGTGCTAGATTACTCGTCAGTTAAAGAAAAGGATGCTTGTTTGGCTAAGCTTAAAAATAAAACTAGGAAGTTTTTTCGACTTTTTGTTTCCAAACATCTGTTGGATTTGTTTACTTATTTTATTAGTAACTTTTACTTTATTGTCAAAATAATTTATTTTAATTTCACCTTAAAACTACACTTTGTAAGCTTTTAGCCGAAAGTAAAACATGTGCTAGCATTTTGAAGAAATAGTAGCTCTCATGGTTGCAGTAGGCGCTGGCTGGCCCTTTCCGTCACATATCCTGTAGGGAATGAGGCAGATAATTAGCTTGCTCGTTTTGTTATATTTTTCTAATTTCTCGTGATTGTATATCTCATTAATCAATCTATTTTGTAGCGTTAAAAAGGAAGTCTGCGATTAGTAATAATTAGAATGAATCAGTGACTTGGCTTAGCGTTGTTATGCTTTTCAGCTTATTTATGTTAAATATGATCAATTTTCGGGATTCTCATATTCTACTGTTAGATGCTAATTGGTTTTTTTAATAAGCATTAACTTTTAAATCTATCAAACGCTTAAATAATCATAATGAGGAAACAGGAGTTGAGGCTCTAAAAGCAATAACAAACGGAGCATTTGTTTTCGTAAAACTTCAATTTATATTGGGTAATGTTTATTTTATTTTTGTTGACATCGCATAATCTGGGTGAATCTAATTGGGACTGTTGGGTTTTGATACCCAATAAATTCGGGTGATGATGTTAAACTGATTTTGTTAGATTATACTTCATAGGTCTCTCGACCGATAAGTGAAGTGAAATGTCGATACCACAATCGAACAGACCATTCCTACAACCTATTTGGGTTATTTAAAGTAGCCTAATTTCATTAGTGTTACTCATGGCCCGACTCATTACTTGGACGACTTTTTGATTGACAGCACATTTACTTGTTACCTATTGGGCTTCTATTTCTGTACCTAAAGCTCATCCCCTTATGGCTTATATAAGTGGCATGTTATTCTTGTGTGTGGTGTGTGAGAATGTTGGGCATCCGTGAGATTTGATTAGCTTGGTGCTTTCCCCTTGACTTTGTACTATCTTCTTCTTCCTTTTCTCTTAGCCTTTGTGGCTGGTTATTGTGTCATTTGTAGGTAGTCAAGAAAGAAACAGGATTGGGAAGATTGGTTGGGAGAGTTTGGTTGGGAATGCGGTGTCGATTAGGTTGAAACTGAGCCCGATTTTGTGATTGTTTGGAGCCAATAATCAACAAAGACTATAGTAACTTACCAATCGAACAATCAAACTTCCATTTGAAAGGGAAATTATACCGTGAGGTCGTAACAAAGCGTTCTCTGTGTTTTCCAATAAAAATCAGACTTCAATTATGTTTAAATCCTCTTAAGTACATTAACAATATTTTGTTCCCCGTATGCTTGTATCAATCGGTTGTTTATTGACAGTCACTTCATCCGTTATTAATAGTGAACTTGAATAATGTTATATTAATTGAAATCAAATTAACGTATTTTTATCCAAATTAAAGTGCAGTTATTGAATTGAAACCATAAAAAAAAGTGTGATTGCTCAATTGACAAAAACTGAAATATAGTACCCGCACCTAAGTGAAATAATAGTTAATGCCAATGGAATTTACCCACTAGTATGCCAATTGCCATGTTTGGATGGTTAGAGTAATTGTTTTCTTATTTAAACAAAAGCTAATTATATTCGCACCACGTTTTTTTATTAATTACACCACATTTTAGTTGCAATGAATATCTTTATTTTTTACTCATATTTCACACTTGTATATCTCCAACTATTTTGATCACTTTATTATCTTTTAACATTTAATTAATTAGTATATATTATCT
>CAIGRE010137061.1:0-10555 GCA_903798275.1 Fraxinus angustifolia subsp. syriaca
GAGACTCCAAATCCGTGTAGGTCTTCCAAAGAGGCCCAAAATCTCGTAGCTCAAATTGCATACAACCACTTCGATGCACAAACCAATCCTTTCCTCCAACACCAGTACCACCAGCCTCCCTCTAGCTTGGCTGCCCATCCTGGTGCTGGTGCTCAATCCGTGGTTCCAATTCCTCCCTGGGACAAACCTCGGGTGTCTGCTACAGTTCCTACGGTTGTGACAAATGCTGCCGTTCCAATTTCGGAAGCTGCTCCTGTAGCTGTAGCTCCAGCTTTCCAGATTTCAGTTCCTCCGCCACTGCCGGATGTTTCAATTGCGCCACCACCGATGCCACCTGCTAGTAAACTTTGTCCTTTCAGTTTAAAGTTATATAATTTATGCATATGCATGATTGTATGCGCAGGACATGGAGTTTTATGTATCTGATTTCTTCAATTTTTCGTCTTCTTGAGATGTAATTGACAGTTTTTTCTTCTTTCTTTCTGCTAGATGAAACGTGTTGTTTTGTACTTTGTGGGTTGATGGTTGTATGTTTCTATTTAGTGTGTGTGTCTGGTTTAGGTGGTTCGGCACGTTGCAAGTTTGTAAATGTGCATATGCATACTTGCATAAGAAGAATGTGTTTGTCGGTTTGTAACTCCTATTTGGTGCAAGAATAAACGTGCTTTGGAATCTTAATTAGACAATAAACATTTATTTGCTTGACTGGCCAACAATAGTGGAGCCTGGACTGCATTCATTTAAGACAGCAACAATTGTAGATGCTTACAAATACAAATATGTTGAGTTCAAATCTTGATTTTCAGAATTCTCCAATGGATTTGCAACAACAAGAAGCCTCTATTGAGGTATTGGATGTTCCCGACAATCATCATTCACTCTTCCAGTGAGGAAATAGAGTGAGAGAGTAATAGAACATGAGTCTTTGATGATCCAAGTGAAATTCTGGCTTAACTTTGGAGTGACAGCATAGATAATTTTGATCTAGAGTAACTTGGATTGTAGATTATCTTGGTGAAAACCTGGAATAGTCCTAGTGTAAAGTTGGAGGACATTTTGATCTCGAGTATCTTGGGTCGTTGTTGGTTCAAACCTAGTGTGAAGTTGGAGTTTGTTTTGATTTGCTTGCATAGTTTGTAATCACTCTGGTAGCGTGAAGTTGGGGGATCATTTTGATCTCAAGTACCCCATATTGGTGACGATCTTGTTGAAATACTGGAATGGCCCTAATGTGAAGTGGGAGATTATTTTGATCCATTGTAGGTTGAACTGTCCACCATCCTGGTGAACATTCAGATTATATTATAGTTCAAATTGGAGATTGATTTCCTCCCAATTAGCCCGAGTTGTTGACTCTTGGTGAAAATAAATAGACAGTGTGAAAGTTGGGGTATTTTTTTTTTTTAACCATTTTTAAAAAACTGCCCGAGGATTACAATATGAGGCTCTCCTCATGTAGGTTTTCATCACGCGCCTTGTCGCTTATGCCTTTAGTGCCATTTCCAAGACTTATGCCTCGTCTTACTAAGGTGGACGCCTCAAGGTATAAGCTTCACCACTATTAGGTTTTCGCTCATTTGTCTATCGTTTTTGGGTTTTTTTATTACTGGTGCAGTTTTTGAGCTGGGTTTTTTTATTGCCTAACATTTTAAGGTGGTTTCTGGGCTATTTCTAGCATAACCCATCCCTAAAACTCTAAAAGCAATTTTGTTACCTGAATACTGATTTTGATAACTTGTTTAATTGTGGATTTTCAAGATAGTTTATAACTTATCATGAGCATATTTTTGTAGCTTTATATTTTTTGGAATTTTTTTTATTGGATTGTGTGGAGGTGTACGCCTCAAGGTTGCTTATGTTCTGATCCCCATTTGAGCATTTATAAGGTGAGCAAGAATTTCTCCATGACCTCATGAGTATCTGCACTTCGTGTAAGGATTTGTTTCCGGGGCATGATTTTCAAATTGTTGTTTTGCATTCTCTTAGCACGATGGAGGGAGCTCATGGGGACTCGCAGCAGTGCATCCCCTTGGCCTCCTTTTCCTCTGCCCCTGTTGGCCAATCTTCCCAGTTTAAACTGGATGCGTGATCTTAACTTGTGTTACTTGATGAAGTTATATCCTTGGTTATCAATCAATGTTTCTATTCTACCTAGAGAGAGACTTACTGTTACTTCTAAAGATGGATTTAAAGTTCATCACTTGTTATCATCTATGTACCCTCTCTCCAAGAAATTAAAAGTGAAGAGTTCGTATAGCCGTTTAATTCAAGTGTAGTGAAGTGGGCTTGTTTGTGATAATTCTTAACCTAAATTCTGAAGCAAATTGCTGAATGGCTTGCTCTGCCCAATCTTTATTTATGGATATCAGTATAACTTGAATTTGCTTTATAATGTTGCACTCATTTTTTATCAGAACTCCAATAATGGGTTTTTTTCTTTTGTTATGATTTTTGGCAGCTATTCATTTATTAGAATCATTATTTCGGTAAGAAAAACAATAGATAAATAAATGTGACAACTCTAATAAAGAGTTTTTCTTTTGTTATTATGGTTTTTGGCTGCTAGTTGATTTATTAGCATCAATTTTTCGGTAGGAAAAACAATAGATAAATAAATATGACATTTTATGATAGCTTTTGAAAATTTCATATTAATGTCGAATATTGAAACTTTTTACATTGTTTGTGCAGGATTTTTTACGGCGAAAACTAATTTGGATGTCCAACCTTCTAACAAAGAGATAATGCGGCTGAACTATGAAGATAATGCACAGACTTCTATGGTTAATTTGGATATCCAACCTGCCAACAAAGAGAGAATGCGGATGAACCATCAAGATAATGCACCGAATTCTATGATTAATACAAGTCAGATAGTTTTCAATGACAAGAATTCTAAAGGTTAGAAAAATAATTCTTTCCTTATATTATTTGGATAACTCTTTGTTCATAACCTCCTGACGGTCAAATTTCTGGATTTGGTGGACTAATTGTTTTATTTTGTGAGCAACATCTGAGTTCTTTTGGTGACGAATGGTTGACATTTCTATATATATTGGGTCATTTTCTATGTTAAAAGAAAGATTTATATATGACAAACTATTAAGATTTGGTGTTCATGTAGGATAATAGATATCATGTATTTAAGTTTGAGAAGCAAGAAACCGAGATTACTCGTCTAGAGTTCAGGCATAAACAAATGCCAAATTTTGTTATAGACACATCTGATGCCAGTATGAACCAAGAAATGAGAATGTCCATAACACATGCTTAATTTCACTGCGCACATTAATTAAAAGATTAAAGTGACAATAATCTGTCATGCTTAAACACTTATGAATTAGCTGGGTACGAAATGGTCTCAGAATTGTCTTAAAAAAGTGATAATATGTTTGCATAAGTTGAGGAAGAGTGTTATATGCCCATTTATAAGAACGAAAGAGATACTCAAGAATGTATATTCAGAGGTAGTAAGCTCATGACTCACGAGCCTATGAAATTATGAGTAATTATGATTGATTACAAATGAAGCTGTAATCAGAGGTATCAAAGAATCAATTTGGCTTTATTTGGATGAGATCTACAATGGAAGCCAGTTTCTTGCTTAGGAGATTGATGGAGAAGTATAAGAGCCAATTTTAGGAAACTCCTTCTTTGATACTTTTCATGAATTCCTTTCTTAAGAGAAGTGCCCTTATCTATAGAGGAATGAAACTGCATATTACTTTTAATGATTTGAAAAAAGGGGGAAAAAAAAAAAAACTTCCGATAGGGTGTCTAGGTGTGGTCCATTGTGGGTTCCACAGAGAGAATTTGTAATAGATGATCAGTATTTTTAAATCTAGACATGATAGAGCAGGTATGAGACTGAGATGTTGTGACGGTAGTAGTAAAGCATTTTCTATCACTATAGGTTTGCTTCAAGGTTCCGCCTTAAGTCCTTATCTGTGCGCTTTAGACATGAGCATATGTTACATTTAAGAAGAGGTTCTTTGATCTATGATGCCAACGACATAGTTTTAGTTGTTGACACAAGCAAGGGGTTGTATCATAAGCTGGAAATTCGGAGCAGTAATTTGGAATCCAAAGGGAAAAATTATAGAACCAAGATACAGTACATGCAATTTGATTTTATTAATTCTCTCCTGCTATAATTTATCATTTCGAACTCTACGATAAGTCGCAATGTCATAGATGACTATAGTATTCGTTTCATGATAGTTATTGTCTGTTATCTTCTTTATGTTACAGATGTGTTGCACATACATAAAAACCGGTTGCAAGAATATGCTCAAAAGAAAGGTCTTACTTTGCCCGTGTATACTTATGAATCTGAAGGCCCTCCTCACGCTCGTCGCTTCAAGTCAAGTGTCTCTTTGGGTGGAAAAACATATGAAGCACCAGCATTTTTTTCCACACTAAAAGATGCTGAACATGCAGCGGCCAAAGTTGCTTGTGAAGCTTTGTCAATTGTCGAGATTCGGGAGGCCAGTATTCTGACCAACTAATTCTGATACTATAATTTTTATTTTTTATTTTATTTTATTTTTTGTATCACGTTTACTGCATTTTAATTACCTCAGGATAAAGGTTTATACAAAAATCTCCTACAAGCATTGGCCCAGAAAAGAGGTCTTAAGCTTCCATCATATGAAACGTCCCCAGCAGGTGCTCTTAACAAGCCTATATTTGTGTCAACTGTGGAGATAGGAAGTAACACTTTCCGAGGGACTGAAGCCAAAAGTAAGAAGCAGGCAGAGATGAATGCTGCTGAAGTGGCTTACGTTGCTCTTACTAAGAGTAAGAAACTAATTGTTTATTTGGTTTTGAGTTTGTCCCAACCTCTCAAAATAACTACTTCAATTATTCATTTTTTTCGCTTTAGCGTTGCAATACGAGCGACGACTTTGTGCAAGTATATGAGATTAAAAAAAAAAGGCTTCTTGCTGCTACATACATGTACTTGCATTACACCCTTCTTTTCTTCAAGCACACTTCATTTTGATTTAAGAATATTGGCTTATGCTTCTAAGAAGATGAGAAAATCTCCATTAATACTGCAATGGTGTTGCAATAGGTTATTAAAGCTTTATCATATTTCAGAACTATAGCTAGACGGTGATTGATTGGTTTACCCTTTCCTGATAAATCACTCTTTTGTTCAGTATGCTTTTTTCCTCCATTAGAATGACAGATGCAACTTTCTTTTTTTACCATTTGTTTTTATACCTTTTTTTTCCTGATTGATAGCATCTATAATTTTCAACATTGGTGGTAAATCTGATTGATAATTGACTAATAAACAGTTTTGAAAATACTTTATACAGTTCATTGAAAGCTTCCCTATGTCAGGGAGGAAACTACAATTTCCTATAGGAATAGTATATTCATCATTCCTTCTGCTGAAGAGGTACATGAGTAAACAATATTATCGAGCTTTTCGTGCAGCTGGATGCTTGAGTTGCATAAATAATGGGTATAGTTCATTCATCATTCCTCCTCACAAAATTAATTATTTTGTTTATAGGGAAACATTCCATGTTTACCTGAATCCAAATAGTTGGTCTCTCACCCAGGTGTTAATAGCTGTTATTTACATAAATATGTAGAAGTGATATGAAGGATAAACTAATATTGATGTTAGGTCTCTCACATAGTTGAAGGGGAGCTTGGATATATAACTATTTATTTTTTCTTTTCTTTTGATAATATTTTTATTATCTCTAATGTCTAAGTAATTCCCTTACTTTGACGGGTTTACATCTTTCTGTCAATTCCTGTCCTGGTCTTTCTGATATTTCTTGTGTTTACTCTCAAGTCCTGTTTGCAGAAGCTGGTCTTAAAATATCTGCTTTATAGCTTTTATTTCATGTACATTCTGCCACATCCCATTCTTTTAAATGATTTTTTATACGTGGCCCGGCCCCAGTAACTGTGGTTACTCTTAATAAATGCAATTACATGTATATAGTTTAGCTCGTGGTATAAATTTTGATGCATCAGCTGAATAATACATGGAGCTGATATTCAAGATATAAAATTAGATTTCTGTATTGTTTTTGTGGATGCGGTCAATGACAAATCAGGTTCTCTGGAGAAGGGAGCTTTGGAGGTCTCATCCAGCTTGGGATCTACTGCTGCTAATGATTTCAAAGTGAACATGCATCCCAACGCTGTACTCAAAGATAAAAATGATGCGGAAAATGAAAGTGAAAAACAAAAGCCAGGTACTATTAATATACTGTTCCATATTGTGCTCTTTCTAATACAAGTGTTGATTGGAGTGCAGATCTAGAATGCTCAAGCAAAATGGAAACAGAAGCTATATATGAAATAGTATTTATTTGCTTGCTGCATCAGTTTAACAGTATAGTGTTTCAGACAGAAATGTTATCCATGAATTTTTCGTTTCTTACCAGTGCATAGATATTGATGTTCTTGACAAGGCTTTTGCGTAACCAGTTTGTTGAAATTAAAGTCATGGATGAGATTGAGAAAGTCAATTACTAAAAAGTGATAAGTTTGGGAGGCTGTATGAGTATCTAAATACAAAATTATATGTATATGTGTACGTCGATGTTTTGTTTTTGATGATTTTTACAATTGAAAATTCCTCGTAGACTTTTTGACGTGCTAAATATATACAAAATGTAACAAGGCACTGCAATCATGAGTATCTCTGCCAAAGATGATAGTTGCAGACTATGATCGCGAAGAGGAGGTATGGTCGTTCAATGAAAGCTGGAAGGAGCCTGGGGATAAATCCCCGCACATTCTTGTTGAGCCATCATACATGGTCAAGTAGGGAAGAAAGTCAAAAGCAAATTAGAAAAACTAAGGAACGCCCGTCAAATTTGTCGAGTGATTGGTAGCACCTGTCACGTCACCAGTGAATTGGTCAACTGGTGAAGTAAATGCATGTGAGTTAAGCTTGAAGTCCTGAACTCAGGCAAAATTTTTCACAAATCTCAATAAGCCCCATGCTCATTAAAAAGAGTTTCGAGGAAAATGAGTTTTGGAATAGTGATTTTTCGAAGAATATGTGATTAAAAAGTAGGAAAAAGTTTTGGATTTACGTGCAAAATATTTTATTGTGAGAATATGTGGTTAAAAAAAAGTGTTTTTGGAGAATGGGCATCAAACAGGGGCTAACTCAACTGTGGTCTAGAGTACTTGTGCCCCTCTACCTAAAGTAGGTCACCCAGGTCAATGCTAAGCTTTTAGACCAAGGAAAACAGAAATGCTGTTTCAAGTATGGTTTGAAGATTATAAAGGTAAATTTAATGTTTGAAAAGGCTGTTTACTGAATACGATGATTGTAGTTCCTAGTACTTGAAATGGTTTAGTGAGTAGTTTAAGAAATGGATTATGCATCAGGTGGTAAAGTACAGCTATGGTTTGATGTGATTTTTCGTGCTCATTTTCATACAAGATGTGGGTAAAAAATCCACGTCTGGAACTTCTTTGATCTGCCAAGTTCTCGACTTCTGTTTTATTTGCTTTTACCTGTCCGGTGATGTACGCTTGCATGTGATCGTGAAGTTTTCACACGGCAATAGTGTTGATATTCCTTATATCTGTGAATGTTCATATTCATCTCCAGTGTCGTAATGAGTTTTTATCTTTTTATATTTCACATTATTAATTCTCATAGTAACATAATACTAATTTGTTTTTACACAAGTTATTCTATAATTTCATTTTGTCTTAATCTCCAGAAGGCGAGATAAATTCCAAAAGACAAAAGACTTCTGAGAATGTGAATGCTGATATGGCAGGTCCATCGACTTGTAATTCCTCACCTCACAGGGCATCTTCACCTTCTACATCCGTTGAGCATTCGGTTGCCACTGAACCTGTTACTGACATGTCCTCACCTCGTAGGAAAACTGTGGTTTTTCCACGCAGCACAAACATGCCAATCCCTGATGGTGCCATTGTGATGCCATATAGCGATGATCAATGGGTCGCATATAAAGTGGGAATGAATAGTAACTAAGCGCTACAATTGTTTCTTCATTGTCAAAAAAACTGCCATCTATGTTTTTCTAGGATTGTGTGCGCTTTGCACAAACAGATGTTCAGTACCGTATTAGCTGAACTATAGATAATTCATGCTCATGTTTTTCTATTTATTACTGTGTAATGTATCTTCATAAGCAGATTTTAACTGCCTTCCTAATGAATTTAGCCCTTGTGATTGACTGGCTGAGGCATGCATTCAATGGATGAGTGTCATTTGTCGATCGGAATTCTCCTCCATGACCATCTATCGATGTGTAGATTTTGAGTTATAACTGGGCGCATAACCCTTTTACAATTTTCTGAATTCAGAGAACATTTTTTCAATTTATTATGGCCAATTTTATTATAAGGTATTTCTTTTTTTTAATCCAAGTGAAAGACAGCTTACTTGAAATTCAACATATTTAAATAAATGTCAAAATCCAGTAACTTATCAGCTACTATCACCAAAATATTAACAATTCTGACAGCTTGAAAGTAAATATGAAGGGAGATCAAAACACTCTTATAAAGGACTAGGAATGTAAAATAAACATTAGGATACTTGTGGACAGACATTTACAAGAACATGTAATGAACTGTCAATTTATAGGCATTTCTGCAGAAACTTGCAAGAACCTCTAGTCGAATTCAGGCCATGCAGGCAACACCTTGTCAGTACAGCTCGTCTTCTAAATGCGTCGATCAATCTGTATGATTAATAATAATTTTCTGAGAAACAATATGCTATTAGGCTTTATGCTCAATAAATTTAGGGTCAAATGTCTTCTGAGAATAGGTCTATCAAGATCGAATGTAAACTTTGTACCCAAAATGCTTGAATTACAAATTTCAGGCAGTAAACAAGGAAGTTTATCAAGATCGAATGGAAATTTTTTACCCAAAATGCTTGAATTACAAATTTCAGGCAGCAAACAAGGAAGAAAAAAATCTAGGTGTTGACGAAGGCGGTGAGGAAACTAAATGGTGAACATATTCTATAGAAGTAAATATAAATAGGATAGCAAGTTATATTTCGAGTGTCAAGCTAATGAAACAAAAGGATTCTTTATCAGAGTCCTGGAAAGATGTTGATTTTACTTACATCTACGATGTATGCCATTGTTCCCATAGTAAGGAGCTTGTTCCCTTGGCTGCAGCCCAAAAAAAAAAACGAAACAAGTATAAGAATGTCCTTGCTGACAGGAAAACTGTAAATTTTCTTGTATTTATTTTTGGACCTCAAGAAACATATAATAAACTCCTTTTTCTTTACGTTTAGGGGGTGCAGGGCCAGGTGGGAATTTTTGAGATGCATTTTGTATGGGCACTACAAGAACAAGATCTCCCTAAATTTCAAATGGTCACTGATAAGCTCTCTTGTTCCTTTTCTCGCAGTTAACGATAATCATTTGAGATAGAAAACAGGTTATTGAAACCTACTTGGACAAAAAAACACAAAATATACAGAGTTGAGAGTTCTAACTCAGGCATTTAACGAAGCAGGATTAATCCACCCCACCCCCGATAAAATCCCCCAACTCTTAAAAGAGAAAAAAACCCCATGGAAGAGAAGTCATTGTAGTACGAGGAAGATTGCCAACATTCTAAGATTTTAAAATGAAAAGGTAAAGTAAGATTCAATAATTTACACCAGATACATATCCTGATGAGAAAAGGGGAAAAAATGATTACGCAGTATAATTCCATACCTGCAAATGACTAGGATAATTTTCCCTCCCATGGATTGATTCTGAGGAGTATGGAGACAACATTGCATGTCAATTTCAGAAAATTTTACAAAAATAAAAAAATGTACATTACAGAAGCTTACCAGATGCATAATCTGGCAATTGTTGATGACGGTAAGGAAAAGGTGCCATCCCAACGGACCCAACACCATGGGACAAAGCACTGGAATTAGAAAATAAGAAAAGATCATCAGAGAAACAACGCAGACAATAAATCGATTCATTGTGGCTCAAGAAAATAAAACCTTGGGCCTGAAATTGGATAATAGCTTTCAGTGCGTGCTTGAGGCAACCCTCTAGGCTCTGAACAAAGGGGATCATATCCCTGCATAAGTGGATATAGGTTTATTTTAAAAACATGCATATAGCATATATAGATTAGCAGATTACACGTATATAAAGAGAAGAAATGATGCAGGAAGAGATTGGAGAGCAAGCAAAAACCCACAAGAAAATATGGCCGCCTGCTCCCAGCAGCAGGAAAATGAAGTTCCGGAAAAGTGGTACCTGTTCAGAAAAGGAAGATAGGAGGATGATAAGATACCTCAAAAGAACTTCAACCAATAATAGAAAGGAAACACAAGAACAAATATTCTGGTATTGATACAAATTAGAAAAGACCTAAGCAAGAATCAGAAGAAGCACTTAAATGTATTAAGCCAGTTGGGTATGGACAAGATTACACAACATTAGCATCAAAGCAATTTTGAAGCCATTAAAAAACTGATACCCCCTTTATTCTAACTCCATGCCTTCATAGCGTATTGAATGAGGAGAACAGTCAAGTACCAGATCACAAG
>CAIGRE010137090.1:2327-13092 GCA_903798275.1 Fraxinus angustifolia subsp. syriaca
TTTTTTTTTTTTTTTGTCAATTATGTCACTACTTGCCCTCCGAAGCACATGTTTCGTGAACTCTTTTCCCTTTACATGGATTGTTTTGAAGTTTGAACAATGAGCTATAATGGTCTGATCCTTCATCTTATAATTATACTTGTTCTTTTCTGTGCGTGGAATATGACTTCCCTCATCTTGTTGCGGTAAAATACTTGTCTCAAATTTGTAGTTGAGGAGCAACCGAGGTCCTTAGGCAGGCTTTTCATTGTGCTTCAACTTGTTAAGTAATAAGTCCTCTTTGATTCATTTGCAACTAATTCAGATCTTTAGGAAACAATATTGTAGAGGCATTTTTTTAAACATATTATATTTGTTATTAGTGAAGCTGTATTATTTTAAAATACAGGAAGTTTGATGTGTGAATCAAGTCTATATTTTCCTTTTGACATTCTAAGTCTAATTTAGAAAATTTAGAGAAATCTCCACTCACCCTTCTGATCTTAAATAACTAGATTTGGGTAAAAAGGTTTGTGTATGATTCTCTCTCTGGAACTGAATAGTAGTGCAGTGCCCTATGAATATATTTTTAGCATTTTTAGATGGAAAAATTATGTAGCCGTTTCCATCTTTGCTCTGGTTTAATTTTGGGTGTAATGAAGAAAATATGCAAGGCACAGACAACGAAACAAAAAAATTCACAAGACCTACAGAATTATTTATAGGTGATATATTTCATTTGTATCTAAATGATGATGGTTGCTTGTGTATTTGTTTATGTAGGCATTCCGGATTTTGCTGAAGTCTATAGCTTCATTGGGAGTGTCTTCGATCCAGACAGTATAGGTCATGAGCAGAAGCTTAAGGAGATGGATCCCATTAATTTTGAAACGGTGAGTGCACTGAAGATTTTGGCTCTTTTCTTCAGTTGTCAAGTGAATGATGAAATCAAGTATTATGTTCTTACCCATCTCTTGTGACTCAAGGAAACCGTATTTGATATCGAATATATTTCAACAATAGAAAAGAAACAATCAGAAGTAGAAGAAGAAGAAAACAGGGGAAGAAGCCAGGAAAGATTCAGGGGAAGAGAAGATAACGTTGGTTGCTAGCCAAAAACTTCAATTTTCATTCATTCATTAACTATTCCAATTACAATGAAAAACCAAATAAATAGTAAAACATGACCATACTAGTGAAGGGCTTGTGCCAATCCAATAAAACAAACTCAATAATAGAAAACATAAATAATAAAAACCCACAATAAAAATAAATCTCAATGGGCAGCTATAAACTAAGAGGTTGAACGAGCTTCTTCCGACGTTTATAAAAGCGTGTCAGTGGTGGTCTAAATCTGGTGTCCCCTCCGATGTCCCATAAATGTGTGGAAGGAGAAATGGGCAAAAGAAGATCTTGGTGACTCTGATAGAGTTCCAATAAATCTGGGTCAAGCTGCTGGAATGTCTATCTAGTAATCTATGTACAGTCAGATTCAGGGCGATCAACCAACAAGGAAGCGTTAAACCTCTCCATATTTAGTCAACACAATCTGTTCATCTAAAATAACATCAATTTTATCTTTGTGTGCTAGGATATGTAGTAATGGGTAAGAAGCGGCAAGGGATTCAGGGTCAAGGATATGGAGGTAGAAGATGATTATCGGAGGAATTAAAATCGCATTTATAAGCAACTAAATCCCAAACATTGAAAGTAGAGTGGTAACCAATATGTGGCGGAAAATCAAGAATATATGTATTTGGGCCAACTTGTTTTAAAATTTGAAAAGGACAGCGGTATGAGTAGGGGTGTTCAAAAGTTCTGAACCATACCTAACCGAACCGAACCGTTTTTCATAAGTTAAATATTTGAACGGGTATCTGAATCGAGAACCGATGGGTTTGGGTCGGGTTTCGGTCAAGAACCGAAACTAAATAATTTATTTATTTATTTTTATTGAATTAATTAAATTATTTTATTTTTTCTAAATAAGTCCATGTTTGTTCTACATTTTTGCCCCAATTGTTTAAGAATTTTGACCGTTGCAAATCACTTTAGCTGACATTTTTGACCAAAATGTGTGATAGTGGGGCCCAACATTTTGACAAAAACGGTCTAAAAAATTCTACTAATTGGAAGACAATGCAGAACAAACAGTGGCTGAATTAACAAATTAATTAAATAAATCAGACTATTTCATAATTTTAATTTTAAAGCCCATTAGCCCAAATAAATGATTGGTATGAATCACCGATATTTTAATATTGATATCTACTTTTTGGTATTTGTATGAATTGAATTAATGCTATCCGACAGCTAGTTATTTATATATTTTTGAATTGGGCTACATTAATTTGTAAAAATTACGAATGAAATGTCATTAGTTAAATTTATGTAGTGTTGTTGTAAATGTAAAAATTTAATTATGGTACGGAACCGAACTAAACCCGAACGGTTCCATAATTATATTTGGATCCGCGATTTCATTTATTAAATACCCGAAAATTTCGGAACTGAACCGACTCACGGACAGCCCTAGCTACGAGCTTGCAATTTGGAGTCCACGTAGGCGCCGCTCGAATTCGGATTATAATATAATCCCCAATATTAAAATCGATATGTCTTTTATGCAAATCAACTCGATTGTTTAAATGATGCATTACTAGCTTCAAGTTTAAATGATGCATTACTAGCATACAACTTTAATTATTATTAATGAACGAGGTAAATAGTAGCAGGATATAAATTTCAATAAAGGTATACAGCAAGATGTTCAAAGTTTAACCTTTTGCCTTCACATTCTGTAGTAAGATGTCATTTCCAATATTCTATATGGTGGAGTTCGCCCATTTTAAAGTGAGAAGGGGTGTTAAGAGAAATTCCATGTAACAATACAGGGTTAACTAGTAACATGTAATCACACTTCTGTGATTGTAGGAATAATGATGATAATGGAGTCAAATCATTATAGGGGATATAGTGTTAGGTTTGATTATTAACAGGGAATGAGCATTTAAAAAGGATGTAATACATAGTATTAGAGCAGGTGAATAAAATAGAGAAGTGTTATAGAATTGATAAGATAAGATAAACGTCAGCAATTAGACGAGGTACTGGTCAAAGAAAAATTAAGGGAATGATGACTTAGATAGTTTGGACATGTCTTGCGTAGACCAGAAGAGGCTAGCATTATAGGAGTGACAGGATTTCAGTAGAATAGGTTAGAAGAGGGAGTGGTTGACGAAAACTAGCATGGACAAATGTAGTTGCTAAGTATTTGGTTGCTCTAGATCTTCTTGGAAATGTAGCAATGAACTGTACGGGGTCGTGGAAAAGTATTCATTTAGCCGTTGCCTCCTCTCTCTCTAAACGTTTAGATGATGCAGAATTTTAGCCGGAGCTAAGGAATAGGTGATGACATTAATAGCCCCACCATGTTTTATTGATAGCACCTGTGTATGATTTTTACTGCGTGCCCCATGTTTTACAGTCATGAAATTAGCATGGAGAACTTTTGTGCCTTATCCAGCTATTGATGTCTTGTATTTGGAAAAGGTTGAAAGAAATAATAGACTGATTCTTGTGAAGTATTTATGACTTCTGATGTATTTTAATTACATATTTATTATCAACCAAATATGTAAAAGTTATTAATTTTAGATTTAGATGCGTGGCTAGCTGTTAATATTTTCTTGGATTTACTTACAACAAAGGCAGACATTCTTGGACTTGTATTTGACACAAAACACTTAGCACGTTCAGTTCTCTTTTTGATATGACTTGTTTCATTTGTCTGTGATATTGGTTGCCCCTTGATCCATGATAATTGGTATTCTTCATTTAAGTTCACTTATAAAAATTTACTTTTCCATTGACATGCAGGTTTTATTGTTGATGAGAAACCTTACCATCAACTTGTCCGCCCCTGATTTTCAGCCAATTGTATGTTTTTTTCTTTATCTAAATGCTTCTAGCGTATTTTTCTAGTGATTCTGATTTAAATGAACTTGGCAGAAATGAGAATGTTAGGATTGGATATGTGGTCATACTGGAATACATAAGATAACAAATGAGAATACACACCAGTAAGTAAGTTGAGATGGCCCTATCATTTAAGCGAATGATGTCTCGGGTTGTCTGGGCATGTCGTAGACCTAAAATTAACATGGCTTGATGTGGCTGTGAAGCGTTGTATTGCATCGGATGTTCCAATAGATGATGTGATGGATGGAACAGAGTTGGGGAAAAAGGGATTCATATAGTGTTCCCAAAATTTATGAGAATCAGTTTTTATTTTTTATTTTGACTTGTAACTTTTTAACCTGTTATGTATATAAAAAAGGTGAATACATTAAAAGTAAAACAGTGGTGGTACCTTGTTAGCCCAAGATATTTCTGAAGTTTATATCAAGGCTGTATTAGAATAATTCAAGTTTTATGAACTTCGCCAGCACTAAGAACATAGATTGTCAGGTCTGATTTTTCAGTAATGAAGCCCCAATTCAAAACATGGATGGTCAGGGTTACATGGCGCTTACGTTTTAAGCCCTGCATGCTTGTGGATCAAGTGTGAAATGATGACATTATTTGCCATAAAATTGTTGTTTGTATGCTCCACTAGAAGAAAAGTGACTTTCCATTAATTGGTTGGAAGTAGAAATAGGAACGTGGCCACAAATTTAACATGGTTTTGAGTGCGGGGGTGCATTTAAAATGACGGGGGAGGGATCAACATTTAATGGTTCATAAAGTCGAATAAGAGCATAACATAATTCTTCTAATGTTGTAGATTCTAATATTTTTATCAATTCTTTTAAAATCTTTACTTCACCGTCGTTGTCAACTATACTCTATTCTTCACATGAAAATTGTTTTACATATAACTTTTGCAGAAACAGGTTTTATCTTCGTACAACGTCAATACCAAAACAGTAGGGGTATCAAAAGGAAACGTCGTCAAAGCAGAAGAATGAAGATCTATGATTCTTAACTATAGGACTGTAATTTTAGTTAGCAGTTAGTCTTCGTCCTCCTTTTCCCTATCCCTATCGGCATCCTCAGTAGCCAATAAGTAAATATGCTATCGTCTTTTCTTCAGCAGTATGGATAAGACGTCACTGAGAGTTGGCAGTGCATGGAGACTCTTTAAGAAGATGGGCAAGGAGAAGTAGAGGAGGATGTGTAGATTTCTGATATCCAGACTCAGCATTTCCGTTGTTATTAGCTTGTTGTAGCTTCATAAAGCAGTATGCCAAACGTTGTGCCAATATTTGTAGCTAGCATGACTTCCTAAGATACTAAGTCCCGTTTGATCCCTCACTATTTTCCTTGGAAGTTAGAAAAAAGTTTTTCATTTTCCACATTTTGTGGAGTTTGATAGCAAAAATTTTCCCCGGAATTCGTTTTCCCGCCCCACCCCACGCTCCTCTTTTCTTGGTTTTGAAAGAAAATGGTTTCTTTTGATTTTTGTGGTAATTGATTTTTCAGCCTTTTTTTTTCAATTAGAAAAATTCTTACACACAATGATAAAGAAAATTTATCACTTTTATTGACAATTTTCATGCAAAATAAAGTCAAACGAATGATATTCGATATGGTGACTTTTATTAATTTATTTTTTTGAAACAAATTATAGGTTCAATGGTAAAAAAATTATCACTTAATGGACAATTTTCATAAAAAATAAAGTCAAATAGATACCAAACTTTCAATATTTTTGAGGTGGAAAATTATACTAATAAAACACAATTAATTACAATTCCTAGTAAAATAAATTATAGGCAATTCAATTTTATGTAATTCATTTTCTTTCTACCCGAATTCCTCATTTGCAATTAAACAGACTCTAAGATCTTTGTGCCATTTTTAGCACATATAACGTTATGCCGATTTATAATAAGAGTAATTCTATTTATCATTATGATGACGATGAAACATCGGTGATATAACTATGGAATAATGTGATTGGACTGTTCAATTTTTATGAGAAGAGGATGGGAGAGAGAAATGTGATAAATAATGGATTGTCACATTATCAATGTCTCATCATGATGATGATAAATATTATTACTTTTTATAACAATGTTGTAGAAGTCTTTGAACTTTAATTCCTGAACTTTTTCATCTTTTCGAGCACAGTTTCTATTCCTTGACAATGAAAATTCTTCAATTTAGGACTAGCCTTATTCCCACTTCTCAAGTGGAGTGATTCTAGGTCTCCAACATTCAAAAGTGATTTTATGAGTTTTCGAACTTTTTTAATCTATGAATCTAGGTCTTCATGTGATTGGTATTGTAAACGTTTACTCAACTTAATATATATATATAAGGGTGTTTGTCGGGGATTAAAATTAGATTTTTAGTAACTCGTGATGTAATTTTTAAAATATGTGGTTGAAAAGTTGTGGGACCATGAAAGATGTGGTTAATATTGATTATTTGACTTTGACTTAGATTAAAATCTGATTTTAATCCGTACCAAACATAGTCTATATATATTCACTTTTGAAGGTAAAAATCCATAAGAGGGAGGAACCCGAAACTAAACTCATGTTTGAGTCACATTAAAATTTTCATTTTCATTCTTCTACTCATTTTTAATTACACATTCTTTAATAAATTAATATTTTACATTACATCAATAAATTTTCCTTTTTTTCAACCACACATTATCCATCAATATATTATTTCAAAATACATTTTTATAAAATAACGTGACTTGACCCCTCATTAAATTTTTCCAATTGTTATAATATTTAATTGACTCAATATAAATAATAAACAACTCCAATGTACATAGCTGAGAGTAATAGCAGTTATACAGTAGAGGTCTCGTATTCTTATTTATTTATTAGAAAATTTTGAAAATCTCAAGGCAATTTTCATTCTCTCAATTCTCACCAGAATCGCCATTGGTAAAATTACACAAATTCTTATCTATATTCAGCGTCCTTCCATTTTCTAGATCGCTTACTGCTTCGCTTCCTCCGGCATCGACACGATTAGGTTTTTTCTTCCTTCTCTTCCTATGTTGTGCGCCTGAATATGCATGTTTCGTTTCTTAAGTGAATTTTTTTATTTTTATTATTATTTTTTTGTGGGGAAGAATGGCTTTTACAATTGTGAATTCCCGATTCCGATTGAGGACTGAAGCCCTTAAAATAGAACCTTTTTGGGTTTAGGGATTTCACTACTTCTATTAATCCCAGCATTGACAAGTTGGGGATAGTAAAATTCGCAATTGTCAGTACAATCTGCCCTGGAGTGGTAATTGGTACGTGTCATGTGCTTGTGAATAGTCCTGCGTTTCAATTTGGTTATCTACGCACCTATTTCTCTACTATGGGTAAGCTATGGATTTTGGACGTATAACATATTGAATGTTGGAGCTAAAATCGGTACTATGATGTCGAAATTCCTGCTGTCCCTGATTTTAGATTATAGCTGATTAGCTGGTGACTACAACCTTGATGAGGTGAAATATCTTGTATTTTCTAGCAAATTCGCAGCAATAAGATATGAAGATGAAGAAAATTTAATAAATATTCGGTCACACCATATCAATCCTGGATAGCTAATTTTTAAAGAGCATGAAAAACCATCTAGACTGAAAAATGCTTTATAGAATTTGAATGTTCTGAAATTCTGTGATTGTTTTATGGTTATTTCTTTCCACTCCAAGGAAATGACATTGTGACCTAAATTAAGTGTGAAAAGATTTGTATGTAGTCTATGATTAGGCCGCTAAAAACTTTATTGCAGCATAGTATTGTGGCTTTTGTTGATAATCTGGGAGGATGAAATATATCAATTTAGCCACTATGGACTACGTGCCAAATTATTAAATATAAACCAGCTGATTGTGTGGATAAAATTATTTACTTACAAAAACATTGATATGTGGATTTGAACTTGATCTTGCAAGTATAAATAACTTGTGAACTTTGAGATTCTGAAGCTGAGTAGCTAGCAAACTTTTGCTTTATACATTTGTTTTGCAAGTTAATAATGTCTTAAATTCGGATGTTTTTCTTCATAGATAATTCTGTTGTAAATTAACTGTGGATTTTGTTTTTGTTAGTTTATACTGGACTGAGTTTCCCACATTGTTTCACATGATCAATGAAATACCATATCCCGTTTGATTTATGCTTGTGTTGATTGAATATAAGGGTAACTTTTCTGGAATTAATGCAAATATTGATTTACATGGATTTTCTCTTGAGGATTGTGTCTTAGTTTTTGTATTTTTTCTACTCCTGAAATGCTACTTTTGATGACATATTATCAGAAGTTCCAACTCTTTCTTCAGGTTCCTTGAAGGGGAGACCAAAATGTTACAAAATGTTCCACATCAGATTGTGCAATCTCCAGCCAGGCTAGGCCTGCCAAATCCCAATTCCCCATCTCTTCAGAACCCGACGCCTCCTAAATTCACCTCCCAAGCCCCACAATCTCTCAATCCCAATCAATCCTCAAATCAGTCAACCGTGACTTATGTCTCCTCAACACTCCTTCCTCTCCTCCCACCCCTACCTAGAGCTCAATCTCTTCTTATCCGAATGGCATCTCTTGCCTCGAAACTTTTTGAAGTCTCACCCAATCGATCTCATTGGTTCAGTGCCTTTCGAGGCTCCCTTCCTTCCTTTTTGTCTTCCCAAACCCAATCCTTGGTACCTACTCCACCAGATTCATCTCCTTCTTCCATTAAAGAATTCCTCACCCAGTTCACAGCTCTTCAAAATCAACTCTTTGAAGCTGTTGCTGAACTCCAAGAGATTCTTGATCTTCAAGATGCTAAACAGAAGCTCACTCGTGAAATCCGGTCAAAAGATTCCACAATTCTTGCTTTTGCCAATAAACTTAAAGAGGCTGAGCGTGTTCTTGATATTCTTGTAGATGATTATTCTGATTATCGCCGCCCTAAACGATCCAAGTCAATTCAAAATGAAGAATATTCTTCCATAACTACTGTGGCAACTCAGCTGAAATTATCAGATATATTGTCCTACGCCCACAGGATAAGCTACACAACTTTTGCACCTCCAGAATTTGGTGCTGGACAGGCTCCTCTGAGAGGGGCACTTCCGCCTGCTCCGCAAGAGGAGCAGATGCGTGCATCACAGTTATATAACTTTGCTGATCTTGATGTTGGTTTATCTAAAACAGATGAAGGTAAAGAGAAAACAATTGAACCATTCATTGAAACCCCAACTGCACAGCCATCAGAAAGCAATCCACTGGCAAATCTGGCAGCAATTCCGGGTTTGCTTCCTCCAAATATTGTGGTCCCATCAGGATGGAAACCTGGGATGCCTGTGGAATTGCCTACTGATATGCCAATTCTTCCTCCACCTGGGTGGAAGCCTGGTGATCCAGTCGCATTGCCTCCGTTTGATTCCCTTCCTGTTCCACCAAGGGCTGAGGAGCAACAACCAAGACCTATCCCTCCTCCAGGACTGACAAAGGTACCAGAGTCGATACAGGTCCGGCACGTGCAGCTTGACATTGAAGATGACAGTAGTGATTATAGCAGTGATGTAGGCAGCTCTGACAGCGAAGATTGACACTTGGTAGGGGATCTCATTAAATTATTTTCTGTATTGTTATGCATTGTGGAGTTCAATTTCATTCCTTTCAAACAAAATGGAAACCGTTGTATGATGTTACTCTTGCATCTCATTTTGCAGCTTAATTTGCATGAAAGAACGTAGGAAAGTTACTAAACACTAGGTCGATTAGAACATTTAAAAAAAAAAATTAAGAAAAAATGTTCTCACGTTTAGACTTGAAAAAACAAGTCATTACCCTTTACTCGAACGGGAAGAGATTATTATTTATTCTATCTATCCACTTAATTTCCCATATCTAAAGTTTAGTCAAACATAAACTATTGTCCTAATAATCAGTCATGTCAGGCATCATGAAATTTTATTCACTTTAGTCCTCGATTTAGCCTTCATCTATTTATATCTTCTTCTGGACAAAGAAGATCCGACTTTTAAGCTGAAATGATGCCATTGTCTAGTCTGGTGATCATAGTCACTTTATGGGACAGGGATGCTACTATTACACTGTTCAATGAAATTGAAATTGAAATGTAAGTTCTTTTATTGGACAGTGTTATTTATCACTACTTGTGTTACAATATCAATCTAGGTGGTAGTAAGTGTCATTAAATGAAATGTACAATTACATATATCACGTAATTTTACTTTTTTAATTGAACATATGGGATAATGCCACATAGACAACACTTTATATATTCAATTAAATGAGTCATGCAGTTGTTTAAGTGAATTTATTATTTGATAACTTGTAATTGCTAGATAGATTGGTACTTAACATTAATTATGATGAATAACATAACTTTTTCTTAATAAATATGATTAACATTACTCCACTCTAAATGAATGGCATTGGACAAATGTTAGAAGTCTGTTTTCTTGAATTTCCCTGAATGTGAAGGATAACTAAGATTGCCAATGGAAGACAAGGTTTTTATTTCTCAGGCTAGTAGCAATTGAAATTTTGACCGATTAGATCTGTTCGACAAAATTTAACCGAAATAGGATTTGTCAAGGTTGGAAACTAGACTCTCTTGCAAAGGTTGTGAACCCACCACGACCCAAAAATCTTATAAATAGGACGTGTTCGTGAGCTCGGCCACTAAAAATAGAGTAATGCTATTAATAGTGAGAGAGTCGCCTTAGTAATCTTATGTGGTATATATATAATCAATTCATCCTCCATAACAAGGACGAAACCAGAAAGTTACGTTAGGTTGGGC
>CAIGRE010137095.1:0-13706 GCA_903798275.1 Fraxinus angustifolia subsp. syriaca
TCAAAAGGATTATTTTCAATTTTGTAGTCAATTTACTTAAATTGCCCAAAAAAAAGGACCTACGGCAACGTTTTCTAAACGTTGCGAAACGGGTCTTTGGCAATGTTTTTTAAATGTTGTTGTAAAAACGTTGTCGTGTCTTTCTACTCTACGGCAACACCTCGATTTGCAACACACGTCTAAACGTTGCAAAAGGTCTACGAGCTGCTTTTGTTGTAGTGTTACTACACCCGGTTTGGTTTGGTTTGATTTGGTTTGGATAAAAATAGATTTTTAGTAAATTTTGAAAAAAATTGGTGAAATGTATGATTGAAAAATTGATAAAAGTTGTGATTCCAGTAAATGTATAATTGAAAATGAATTTTGGAGAAAAATGAGTTTTAAGAAATGAGAGTCAAATAAGAACTGCATAACACGTTAATTGTGCAGTTGGATTTACCAAACATGATGTGTTGTGTACAAGGTAGCTTTGGCAACATTCACAACAAAAATCATGTGTCATGCTCAGACTAAACATGTTTTCATGAGCGGGTCACGCTGGTGGTGCATATTTTCAATGGGGCCACGTTGATAATGCAGCTGGTGCATGGACACGCACCCTTTTAGTACTCTCCTATAAAGCCCTGATATTTCTCCACTTTCAGTTCATCAAACAATTTAGCAACCATGTCTACTGCATACTTTCTAGTGTTTTTCCTTGGGCTATTGGTTCTCGCGACTCCGGCAGCTGCCTATGGTGGTTCCGCCTATGATGAGGAGAGGCAGAAAACTCTTGTAGACCGTTTTTATGCTAGAATCAAGAACAGGCCATCACATGTAGCAGCAATAAAGCCTCGCGATTCTGAACCAGCACTAAAAGCAACCATTCATTTAGCAGAGGAAGCACCTAAGTCCAAGCTTGCAGGAGGTTTTCCACCACGAGCAACCTCCATGAATACAGCGGAGGAAGCACCTAAGCACAAGTCAGCAGGTTGCCCACCCGCAGGAACCGCCATGAATCAAGCGGAACAACCAGCTAAGCCAGCTGGTTGTCCACCGGGAGCAACCTCTATAAATGCAGCGGAAGAAACACCCAAGTCCAAGCCTGCAGGTTGTCCACCAGGAGCAACTTCCTTGAATGAATGGGAGAAACCACCTAAGCCAGCAACCGGCACCGATGCTATGGTGGAAGGGCGTAAGCAGAAGTACCGAAACCCGGCTTCAATACCAAAAGGGGGAAGTGATTGATGACTTCTGACAAGTCGTCAACAACGTAGTTTTCTACAAACCAGAATAATCTTTCCATGGAAAACTCGTATTGCAATCTATGTTGAATGAAATCTTACCATGAAAATGGTTTCTAAAATATCTTCAGTGCCATGTTTTGGTTATGTTCATTTCACAAGGTCCTTTCTTTTGCATAACAAGACATTCATGTTTTTGGTATATAAACAATCATATGACGGAATCAATGCATTAGGCGCTCGACCTGATTTTAACGCAAATATTGTTAATAGTTCAATTTTGGACAAAAAGTACGAAATTCTTGATTTACTCAAGTTGTCATTAATGCTCAAACAATGAGTCACTTTAGTGAGAATTGCGGATCGAGACATATACCATGCCCATTATTATATACTCTACATAATACTACAAAAAAGAAAAATAATATAAATTTTATTTGCAAAACAATCTTTTCGAAATATTAAGTCTCTGAGATTAAAATCAAGTTTTTAGTAGATTTTGATAAAAGTTGATGAAATGTATGGTTGAAAAGTTAGGTAGTTCTTATGAAATGTGTAGTGAAAATTAATTGTTAACTTTAACTTAAATTCTAATCATATTTTTTTAACGATACCAAACAAGAGTTAAGATCAAAAAAAATTATTTTATTGTATCTATATTTTATGAATGCTCTAAATTCTTTTAACCTATGTGTGGAACGCTTTTAATCCCAACTCTATCATATTTTAATAGATTGATCAGAATTTTCATAATAAAATAATTGACCCAATGCAATAGGGGTACATTTTATCTATGAGACTATTTTATGCTCCATGTTCATAGCAAAATGACATGATTGTCCCTCAATGATTTTATACTTGCCCGACAATGAATGGAAAAATAGTAGTTGGCAAAGAGCAATTACATTTAACTTATCAATTGTTGTAGACGTGTAAGGTGTGATAGAAATAGGGCCCATTTTAATGGTCAAAAATTAAATTATTTATGAAAAAGAAACACTTCCAAATAGAAGATTAAAAACAAAATTTTATTTTACATGTTATATCTGTATTTACTAATTTATATAATTTTCATTTAAGATTTGACGTCCTTTTTTGTTGGAGATTAAAATCAGATTTTTGGTAGATTTTGATAAAAATTAATGAAATATGTGATTAGAAATAATTATTGAGTTTGACTTAAATTAAAATCTACTAGATGGGGACATTGCATGCAAGTAACATCACCAAAGTACCATCGCATTATACTCCTTAATTAGAGTCGTTTTTAACAATCCACATATAGGATTCCATGTTGGTTTCAAGTAGAATGATGAGTTCCACAACTGTAATTAGTAGATTATTTGCTGATACTAAGATAGTTATTCATGTTGAATCTATATACCATATCGTCAGATAAACTTGTTCAGGTAACAAGCATCCATATATTTTCTCCAAGTGTTCCCAATTTAGTTTGTAAAATTAACTACTACTTCAAAAGAGAGAGCACTCCGTACTATATGTGCAAACCTATCAAAATAATGTTATGGCTATGGACGGCATAAGAATTTTCATCATGACATATATCTTACCGTCATAACTCTTTGCAATTAATATGTAACTAGTACTACCGTTAATCAATTAAACAAATAACAAAGTTGACAATAAATAATAAATAAATACATTGATATTAAGATAGTATTTTTTCCCTCACATGCATTGGATCTTGAGCACTATATATACTTGAACATTATGAATTTGATGGCTAGGAAACATGGGTAAGAGTTGGAAAATTTCATTAGGGAGATTTTGTCATGGAAGAGATAATAAGATTAGAATCTTGGGACAAGGTGAAAAACCAATCGATCATTAGTAATGAGGTCAAGAATCAATTACCAAAAAAAAAAAATTGAATCAAGGTCATAGACCAACCAAAAAAAAAGAAGAATAATTAACTAAATAAAGTAAAAGGAAAAGGAAACACTATAAGATGTCATTGAATTGGTTTGTAAATGTTCTATAAGGTAGGGGAGTGAAATCAAATAAAAACTAAGGAACAAAATCATTATTCACCTTATAAATATGTTACGATTGGAGTTTTAAAAAAAAATGACTTGCGTTTTTTCTTAAAAAATTTATACTAAATGCAAATTTTAAAAATCAAGGAGGAATAATTGTAAGGCTGTTAAGGGGTAAAATCCTACATCGAATAAAGATGAAAATATAGACCAATTTATAAGAGTTTGAGCTACTCTTCTTAAAAATGTTGACTTTTTAAGATGGAACCCCAAATCATAACATGATATCAGAGTCCATTAAGCTCCAATGAGCAATTCGATCCGATTAAGACAAAAAAAAAATTGAGCACATGGATCTCAAAATTGGTCTGCTCAAACGAGCCACCACCTTGTGGGGCATATTAAGGGATAGAATCTCACATCGAATAAAGATGAAAATATAGACCAATTTATAAGAGTTTATGATACTTCTCTTAATAAAATTGATATTTTAAAATGGAACTCCAAATTTTAACATGGTATCAGAGTCCATTAAGTTTCAACGAGCGACTCAATCTGATTAATACTAAAAAAAACTTAGCACACAGATTTCAAGATTGGTCTGCTCAAACAAGCCACCATCTTGCGGGAGCATGTTAAGGGATAAAATCTCACATCGAATAAATATGAAAACATAGATCAATTTTTAAGAGTTTGTGTTACTCCTCTTAATAATGTTGACATTTTAAGATGGAACCCCAAATCTTACGTGTTTTTTCATTCTGGTACCGGTACTAGTGCATGAGAATGCTTTTTGTGATTGTGCTTGTTTTTCAAATCTTGGTTGGTTCCTTCACCAAAACCCTTCAAGTATTCTTCCCATTTGTGCCATGGCGTCGGTGAAAGTACATATGCAGGTGTAGGCGCAGGTGCATGAGAATGCCCCTTCTTCTTCTTGTGCTTGTATTTGTTCTTCAATTCTTGGTCGATTCCTTTACCATAAGGTCCATAACCTTCGAGTATTCTTCCCATTTGTACTCTGACGCTGGTAAAGGTACAAATACAATTGCATAAGAATGGTTCTTCTTGTACTTGTGCTTGTTCTTCAATTCTCGGTCCATTCCTTCACCATAACCCTCCGAGTATTGTTCCCATTGCCCAGTGATGGGTAAATGTGAATGTGGATGAGATGGCTTGTGTTCGGCAATGGATGGAATAGCCAAAGCCACCATCGCTGTGAAGAGAACCAACAAGTATGTAATAGACATGGCTTTAAAAATTGTAAATTGTGTGAATGTGAAAGAGGTTGTAGAGAGTTGTAGTTTTTATAGGAGAGTTGTACCATTCACTCTGCAATAGGTGTCTACTATTGCTAAAGGGCTCTTATTTTGTATCTTATCCTCCAATATATATTTGGTACAATTCATTAAATTTGAAGCCCTCTTGTTCTATGTGGTGTTATTTATTATATAGAATTTAATGTGTTAAGTCATTATCCTATGCTGGTTTTTGTTAGTAATTAATCTAATTCATGAGTTCATAGAAGGAAATCAGTTGTCAACTTAAAAAATTATCTTCGCCTTTTGATGCAATTTAGTACTTTTTCCTAATAAGAAGCTTTTGGGATAATTTTAAATCTGTTACAAAAGAAGTATAAAATATTGGAGTGCGAAAAGAAAATTTCAACGCAATTAATGAATTGCTAGACTACAACATTTTATCTTAAGAAATTTCATTTTAAATCAAGCTTTTGTTAAGATTTGGGGTTCCATCTTAAAATGTCAACTTTATTAAGAGAAGTAGCCCAAACTCTTATAAATTGATCTATATTTTTATCTTTATTCGATGTTGGATTTTATCTCTTAACATGCCCCGCAAGATGGTAGCTCACTTGAGCATACCAATATTGAAATCTGTGTGTTTTTTTTAGTCTTAATCAAGTCGAATTGCTCGTTGGAGTTTAACTGGCTCTGATACCATGTTAAGATTTAGGGTTCCATCTTAGGAGATCAACCTTATTAAGAGGAGTAACTCAAACTCTTATAAATTGGTCTATATTTTCATCTTTATTCGACGTGGAATTCTATCTCTTAACAAAACATGCACAAGAAGAAGCATTCTCATTCACCTGCACTGGCGCCAGAGCACAAATGGGAAGAGTACACGAAGGCTATTGGTGAAGGAATCGACCAAGAATTGAAGAACAAGCATAAGCACAAGAACAAGAAGAGGCATTCCCATGCACCTGTAATGGCGCTAAAGCACAAGAAGAAGCATTCTCATCCACGTTCACAAGACCCAATTCTAGCATAATTAGAATGGCATTTAGTAGCAATAGAAAATGCTTGCAATGTAATGGTGAATTTCTAGTCTATTTGGATTTTGTTTTGTCACCACATCGATATTTTGCAACTCTATTATGTGGTTCAATAATATATCAAATTTCTGTTGAAATATTATTATTATCATTAAAGGATTAAGCCCCCGTTGGGTTTGATAAAAAAGTAGATTTTAAGTAAATCTTGATAAAAGTTGATGAAATATGTGGTTGAAAAGTTGATAAAAATTGCTGACTCTATAAAATGTGTGATTGAAAATGAGTTTAGAAAAGAATTGTGACAAAGTGGGTGATAAGTGTAGTTTATACACTCATTCGGGATTTAAAATAGCGATATTTAATAGTTCTTCTGACAAAATATATCATAAATTATTGCATTTTATGTTATATAGCTAAAACTCAATGGTTGAAAGAGGAATCAAAAGAAAGGAGCAAAATTTGGTGAAAATGAGCAAAACCCAAAGTTCAAGGACCACATTGGAAATATTCGATAGTTGATTCAGACCACAAGATGATACTTCAAAGATTGTTAGGAGACAATTGGATGGAATCCGATAAGCAGGGCTAATGTAGACTTCATTCATGTTGGTCAATGTTCCTAATTTAATTGAAAACCTATTTTGATAGCGATCAAATCTATTCACATCACTCATGTGACTCTTCTATCTTTCGATGAAAGATGTAAACATGATAAATGCATTAACAAGTACTAGATTTTGCTTCTAACAATCATGTTGGTCTGAATCCAAAGCAGGGCTAATGTAGACTCTACATGCGATGGTTTTATTACAAAAAGAATCGCGAATTAAGTCTATTAAATCATGGAGGATCTGACATTTACCCGTACACTCAGCCTATTGAAAGGATGAGGGGAAAGAGAGCAGTTAGGGTATTTGAAGTTGATTTTTTTATAGCAATTTCAGCACAGTTGGCATCATTGACACAGAACGTGGATCATATGAATGCAGCCCAGACAATGGGACTGAAATGCAAGCATTGTGGAGAGAATCATGAAAGTGTTGACTGCATCATAGGTAATCATTTTGCATAGTCAGTAGAGGATGTAAATTATGTTCAAGATTTCCAAAGAAAACAATACATTAAAAATCCTAACACTTACTATCCAGGCTGAAGGCATCACCTAGGTTTCCAATGGAGCAACAATTTGGGAGCTCAGATTGCGCCATAGCAGACTGCACCACCAGGTTTTCAGCAAATTGAAAATAAATCTTCGTTAGAAGATCTTGTTACTAAACTGGCGAAGATATCTACCCAACACATGCAAAGAACAAATAAAACCTTACAAGTTCAGGGAGCTGCCATAAAAAAATTGGAAAATCAGATGGGATAAATATCAAAAGCACTTTTTGAGAGACCACCACGAGCACTGCCTAGTGATACTAAGATAAATCCCAAATAACAGGTAATGACAGTGAAGCAGGTAGATGAAGAACAAATTGAGACAATAACTACCCGTAGTGAAATTCAACTACCAGAGGTTAATATAAAGAGACCAGTTGCAACAAAAGAAAATGTACATTCTACGATTGAGGAGCAATTGGAGGAATTTGAACTAAACAAAGAAGTAGAGATAGAAAGAGCACCAGGGGATCTAAAGGTTAAGGAAATCATTCCTACTAAAGAATTTGTGCCACGACTACCATTTATACAAAGACTACATAAGAGAAAGCTCGGCGATCAATTCGAGAAGTTTCTGGATATGCTGAAAAAGCTCAACATCAACATCTTATTCATCAATGCAATCCAACAGATCCTGATGTGTGCAAAGTTCTTGAAGGACATAATATTTAAGAAAAGTAAGCTTCTAGGCTGGGAAGAAGTGGCATTGACTGAGCAGAGCAGTGCAAGATTGTAAAATAAACTACCACCAAAACTTAAGGACCCAAGGAGTTTCACTTTACCTATTTTACTAGGCAAAGAATTTCATTTTAATACTTTATGTGAGAAAGGTGGAAGTGTAAATTTAATTACATAATCCACCCAAGCAACCATCAAGTCGTGGAGGAGGCCAAATATGTTGCTGAAAATTTTTATCAAAGGTCAAATGACACAAAACTTAAACGTCTAGGGAGCCTTGCTAGAGAAGATAATAGAGAGCTCAAGGGTTGAATAACAAAAATAGGATGCAAGGCTAGAAATTGCAAGGAATGTAAGGTTACAAGATTCCAGCATGAGCCACCATGACCAATTTTGTTGGCATATGGTTGATTTTATCTTTAACGTTTTGATCATAACAAACAAGATTACTATTATTCCTAACAATTGATTTTGATTTATGATAGTTCAATATTAAAATTAATCAAGCATTACCACAATCAACACATCATAAATCGGTCTTGAAATAAAGATCAAAGTGAAAGTTAAGTATTCAAGTCAAATCATTCGAGATGAGAGTTTAAAAGATCCAAATCAAGACTATCAAATTAGGCTCATAAAGAATGTCAAGATCGAAGTTAAGCATTAAAGCTAAAGTGATATGATCCGGGACATGCAATTACTTGGTCAAGTCACACTAGTCAATGGTTCAAGCAATATAGTTCAGATGGGTGAAGTTGACTAGCCAAGGTTCAAGTTTCGTGAAGGGCTTGGGAGCCGAAACAAGTTGAATTCAAGATTTGGAAGATATTTGAAAAGAAAACGAGTAGTGTGAATTAAAATGTGCATAATTCTCAGTTTGGGTCTCGAATTTTTGCCCATGAGTACAATTTGGAATCGTCACGAGATCCTACACAAGGCTACATTGGTACATGGTACTTTTGGACTTATGGTTACATAGAAACATGCCGAGAACAAGTTGGCAAAAAATAAAGAATTTTATTTTTTTTCGGTAGTTTCCTAGTTTGACTTGAATACTATCTTTTTAGCATTTTTGTGATCTATTTAAATTAAGCACGAGATTATCTAGCTAAATTAGTGTTTTTTCATAGTTTCATATAAATATGATCTATTGTTATTCACCGATAGGAAGACTTTGATTTTTGAGAGAATTAAATTAAATTTGAGATTTCTATTCGTCCATGTTTTTGGTGGTTTAAAGTTCTAACTTGAACTTATCAAAATATTTCGTAATCCTTTTGTGGTGTTCCCACTTCACGGTTCTTGTTTCGAGTAATCAACAGGTCAGATTTCTTATGCGTGATCTCGATTCTTGATACGGGTCGAACGGGTCAGGTTGATCTTTGCGTGACGTGATTTTTAGCTTTCTTAGCTTGGTTCCATCTTGTTCGTGGGTTCCCTAGATTTTTGGTTGGGTTCACATCAGATGGTCTCTAGAATTTAGGTCATCTATCATTTATTTATTTTGTTAGTTATTTTTCTTGTTTGAGTAAAAAAAAATTCAAATTTATTGTTCTTGTTTTTAGTTCTTATTTTCGTTGTTTAATGCCTCTAAATTAACTAGGTGATTTTTAAAAAAAAAATTATTATTCACGTCATTACTGTTCACGAGGTGACCGTTTAAAAAAAATCTATACATTTCGTGAACGTCTAGAGGCAAAACTAAACCGAACAAGGAAAACTTTTGAGGCATTTTTTTCTTGAACTTGAGTCAATTACCTCAGTTCGTGAATTCTGTTGATTATCCGAACTATGATTCTGGTGGTGTTCGTTGCAAGATTATGTCCCATTTGATTGAGATCGGTTATTTCTCAAGCCATTGAGAAATGAGGACGAGTGGTAAAAGGCAAGAATGGTGACTCAATATCGGGTAAAAGCCAAATTTCGAGTGACACTCAAGTGCAAACACGTGAGGTAATTAATTTATTTTCTTATTATTTCTTTCCCTTTGATTTTTTTGTTATTTACTTATTTGAAAAAAGAAAGATATGAGTAAAGGCGAAGAGGAAGATGTGCATAAGGGATTTTATGTAAAGTTTATAGATAATATGCAAGCTATACATCATAGGTTTGATCAATTGGGCTTGGGGTTGAACGTATTAGTGGTGATTTAGATAGGCATAAAACCTTGATTGGGAATCAACAGCGAAGGATGCCCCAAAGGATTCCTCGTGAGGATAGAGGAGATAGGCGAGGAATGAATCTTATGGATGAATTTGATGGGGAAGATGAGGCGGTAAGCGTAGGTAGTAGTAAATATTATTTGGAAGCTGACATGGGACAAATGAAGAATAGAGAAAGTAGGTTTGATCGAGGGGCTAATAGAGATTTGGGGAACATCAAACTGAATATTCCAGCTTTTCAAGGTTGGAGTGACCCCGAAGCCTACTTAGAGTAGGAAAAGAAGGTGGAATTGGTGTTTGATTGCCATAATTACCTGGAGGAGAAGAAGTAAAAGTTAGCTGTAGTAGAATTCACTAACTATGATATTATTTGGTGGGATCAATTGGTGACTAGTTGTAGAAGAAATTTGGATAGGCCAATTGAGACGTGGAGAGAGTTGAAGGCCTGCATGAGAAAATGATTTGTACCTAGACATTATTATCGGGATCTTCATCATAAGTTACAAATGCTTTCTCAAGGGTCTAGGAGTGTGGAGGATTATTATAAGGAGATGAAGGTGGCGATGGTTCGGGCAAATGTAGAGAAGGATCGGAAGGCCACCAAGACTAGGTTTTTGAATGGGTTGAATAGGGATATTGCTAACGCAGTAGAGTTGTAGCACTATATGGAGTTGGAGGACTTGGTGCACGTGGCTATGAAGGTGGAAAGGCAACTCAGAAAAGGGATAACAAGGTTTACTATAGAACCTAAATGGAGTAGTGGTGATAAGAATGATCAGTTGGAGACCAAAGGAAAGGTTGAAGTACCTAAGGTTAAGGATGAGGTGAATTAAAATAAACCAAACATTAAAAATCAAGCTAGTAGGTCGAGGGATATTAAATGTTTCAAATGTTTGGGTTCAAAGCATATAGCTTCATAGTGTCTAAACCAACGGGTGACGATTCTTAGGGAAAATAGAGAGTGTTTAGGGTGAAACTTGTGTGGAGTATCTAGTTGCGGAGTCATTGGTAGTGATGCGTACTATTACTACACAAGTGAAGGTGGATGATGAGGAGCAACAATGGGAGAATTTGTTTCACACTAAGTATCACATTAAAAATAAGGTTTGCAGTTTGATTATAGATGGAGGGAGTTGTACAAACGTGGCTAGCGCGACCCTTGTGGAAGAGTTGGGGTTACCTCTTATGAGGTATCCACAACCATACAAATTGGAGTAGCTAAATAATTGTGGAGACATCCAGGTTACCAAGAGGGCCTTGGTGAGTTTCCGTATTGGGCGGTATAATGGTGGGGTGTTGTGTGATGTGGGTTCAATACATGCGGGACATCTATTATTGGGTAATCCATGCCATTATGATACGAGAGTGGAGCATGAAGGATTCACAAATCGTTGCAACTTGGTAAAGGATGGAAGAGCTATCACACTTGTGCTTTTGACACCACAGCAAGTTCATGAGGACCAACTAAAATTGAAAAGTGAGTGATAGAATAAAATAAAGAGCGGAAAAGGAGATCAAGAGAGAAGAAAGTAAGGTAACTTAGAGTGAGGGACAAAGAGTAGAGCCACACGAGAGAAAAGAGAGGGAAAAATTAGAAATGATAGAAAATTACAAGGTCAGCTTTTATGCAAGAAAAGTCAAGTATGAGAGGGCTTTAGTGAGAACTAACAATTCTCTCCCAAATTTGAATAATTATCTTTTGCAGGATGTCAAGGAATCATTCCATGGTGGAATAATTCGTGGTGCGCCATACCTTAACTATCCACATGTTGTAAATCACATGAAAAATTTGGTGAGTAACAATGAGGACGTAAGTAACCACGTCATGGTAATGTATCAAATTCCTATACTTAGATTAGACTATGAGCTTGCATGTATGAAAAATTTCTTGTTTGTTTATGATATGCATATACTACATGATGAAATTCTAGCATGTCACAAGGAGTTAATCATATATGATAGGCAATTAGAATGCATTATTTTTGATTAGAATGTTTTTATTTTAATCACAATAGTCTTACTTAGGTTGGAATTATGGAGTGTGTTAGGAGCGTGTTTAAAGCCCGCTAATCCCATTCTGCATTCCAATTTGACAAATGATTCTAAGTCACTAATCTTGTTTAATTTAACATTTTCATCTATTGGTGTTAGTGTTGGAATTTGTGAGACACATGTGATGATACGTACGAGGCAGATACGAACTCAAAGGAGGTCCAAACTACATCCTAGGAGAGTAAACCATGTCATTCCATTTCTTTGATCGACAATGAAGGATACAGTTTACTTCTACTGGGTAAGTCTGTAATATTTAACATTTTCGAGGTTGCTAATGTTACTTCGTTTGATGCAGGTTCGGAGTCGAGGTCGAATCCTTTCGAAGAGAGAATGGATGATATTATCTCGGACATGCAGTCACTTGGTCGGGTCCATGAGTTAAGGGTTTAAGAAACGGAGTTCATATGGGTGAAGTTGACAAGCCAATGTTCAAGTTTTGTGAAGGGCTCGGGAGTCGAAACGAGTTGGATTCAAGGTTTGGAAGATATTTGGAAAGAAAATGAGTAGCGTGGATTAAAATGGGCATAACTCTCAACTCGGGTGTTGGATTTTCGCCAATGAGTACAATTCGGAATCGTCACAAAATTCTACACAAGACTACATGGGTTTATAATACTTTTGGGCTTGCGGTCGCAGAGAAACATGTTGAGAACAAGTTGGCAGAAAACAGAGAATTTTATCTTTTTTGGTAGTTTCCTAGTTTGACTTAAACACCATTTTTTTAGCATCTTTTGTAATCTATTTGAATTAATCACGAGATCATATACCAAGCTTTCAAGATCATATGTAAAGCTATAACACTTTGATCTTTAGTAATGAATGACAATAGCTCAAAAACCATTTTGTACACGAAGAGTTAATTTCATATTACTTGCATAAAATATTTTTGATTAAAAGTATGATTGATCTTTTAAAGTGATACTTGAACTTAGATCATATCTCTATAAAAAAAGTCATAGTCAAAGTCAACAGACATCTGGTTGACCAGCAAACGTCCGGTTCCCCAACGGTCATTTTTTTAACCGTTATAATTTCTGACGTACAACGGCTAGTTTCAACCGTCCGGTCAGTAGCGGACGTCCGATAGGGTTGTTTGATTGCTATAAATACCACTCACTATGCATTCATTAAACAATTAGAAGAGATTTTTAAAATATCTTCTTTGAACTTATATTTTTACATTCATTTCATTTTTTTNTGTGAAATATATTTTTAAAATATTTTCTTTGAATTTACATTTTTACGTTCATTTAATTTATTTCTTCATAACAAAAACTTTGATTGTTGAATCAAACTTTTTGAATTATTTCTATCATAAAGTTTTCATTTCTCTTTGTACTTAAATTATTTATATCAATCTTAAAAGAGAAATATATTTTTTTGAAGAAGATTTTTGCACTTACCTTGTATAAACTCGTGTACTTCTTCATATTGAAAACTTTGATTGATTGAATCAAATTTGTAAAACCATCACATTCATCAAATTTTCTCATTTTTCTCTTAGTAGTTAATTTATTACAATTATTCATTAAAGAGAGATATATCTTAAGAAGATTTTTTGAACCAACATTGCATTTATTTCTTCTTTATCTTCTTATTGAAATACTTTGATTGATTGAATCAAAATTTTGATTATCATATTCATCAAAGTTTTTCATCTGAAACTGGAGCTATCATTTGCTATCATTTATTACTATTCATTGAAGTGTTAGCCTATCTTAGTACTTAACTTATTTGTATTATTTATAAAGAGATGAATTGTAAAATCACTTTGATAAAGTGTGGGTTGTATGAAGTCCGGTGAAGATTAGCATTATATAAGGATCAGTGCTCTTTATTGTAAGTCACCATGTGGGTCATATTGAGATCTCGGGAAAGCTGAATAGTGGTCGTGTTGAGGTCCCGTAAAGCTCAACATTGTATAAGGATCGACGTTCTTTGTTTGTAAGTTATCAAAAGCGTTGTAAAGGGTTTGATTGCACCATAAGTCAATCAACATAGCGAAAAGACCTTACTCGTGCTGGAAAGCTTGGTAACGAAGGATGTAGATCATTGCTTTGGATCGAACCCCCACAATTATATCATTTGCATCATCTCTCCCTTTTACTTGTCACTTTTATATTTGTACTTATTA
>CAIGRE010137097.1:0-16232 GCA_903798275.1 Fraxinus angustifolia subsp. syriaca
CCCCCCCCCCCCCCCCCCCCCGTTGTTGTTTTATTGTGATTCGTGTATTTCTGTATAACTCTGTCTGCCTATTAGATCTGGCAAGTTAATCTGGGCATGATTTATTTTTTGCATGTTCTATGGATTTGAATTTTCAGCCTGTTGAGTATTTTATGAATTATTTCTTCTTATTGATTGCTGGTACTTTTTAATTATTTTATTATTAGAAAAAGATAAGAAAGAGATGGACTTCCCATGCCAAGTATTTTTAGATTAATGGATTTTTTTTCAACTTTTCATTCAATCATTGCTCTTAAGATAAGATAAAGAACTGTATATAATCAATTTTCCAATATAATTGGGCCCATGTTTTCAGTTATTTTGTTGGATTTCTCATATATTCTACGGTTGCTCTCATGCTTTACAGTACAAGCTCTTGAAACAATATCATCGAGATTACAGAACAAATACTGGAATGCTACGCGTAGATCTTGCCGTGACGGTACCGGTTTTAACATGACCATTTGGGGTGACGATGTCTACAGCAATGTGACTTGTGATTGTTCATTTGTTAACAACACCGTTTGCCATGTTACACACATGTATGCTCTTACTATTTTATTTTTATTTTTATTTTTTTGTTCGAAGTTTTTGTGATTATACACTTACTGTATTTTGGTAAGGTGGATGTGATACTATTGGACAATATTGAAGGACAAAAGCAAGTTAAAATCTTTGGTTAATAACAAATATTTAGTTTTAATCCAATACGCATAGAGCATGTTTGACCAAGTCTAAAGAGAAAAATAAACTATTTATTTCCAAAAAAGTAAGCCTTTTGATTGAACAAGTTACCTTTTCTTTGACCAATGGGTTTGGAAAAAAAAGTTGCTTAAATAACTTTTAAGCTTAGACATATGTTTGGCTAAGCTTAAAAGTTGGTCCGCTAAGCTGAAAAGTTAAGTATTCTTATGCTTTTGGGGCTTAACCTAACATGCTCTAACAATTGAGTTGATTTAACTGTTATTTTTCTGGCAGAATCGAGTAAATAAAGTTGATATTAAAATTTAATGATTTAGCCCCCGTTGAGCCAAATTATTGTAGAATGAGAATGAAAAATATAGCTATTATTGGAGTCCACACAAGAGATAGAAAATTTGAATTTAAATGTTGATACGATGGATAACGCTCATATTTTTCATTTTAATGAGATAATAATGTAGATCAAACGGGGGCCTAGTTGTATTTATGGCCACCATATTCGCTGTGGCCATTGCATTTACATTGACAGTTTAAGAAGAAATGAAATGGTTATGAAGCCCTTGTTTGATCCACAATTTTTGAGAGTGATTTTGTAAACTGATTTTCTCGAAGAATGTGATTTAAATGTAGGAAAAAGTTTTGAATTCAAGTAATTTTTTTTTATGGAGAATATATTGTTGAAAATGAGTTTGGAAAAAAATTGTATAATAGAATGAGGCTCAAATAGAGGCGAAATATCGTTAATGACATGCATATATAGGAGCTTCTATCATTTATCCCAGGGAGTCAAAAAGTACAACTAATGTCTTGTTTTTTTCTCTCATTTTACCCTTGATGGGGGGTTTTTTTCTCTCATTTTACCCTTGATGGGGGTGGTCTTATTGTGAATTGAGATTATGAATTCAATCACTATTAATTTTGAAACTTTTATTATTTTAAGTCACCTTTTAAATTCAATTCCTTATTTTGTATGTACAGCCAGATGAAGGGTTTCAATTTGACTGGACCCTTGCCTGCAGAATTTGCAAATCTTACTCATTTGAAAGAGTTGTAAGTAGCAATACTGTTTTTTTGGGTACTTTATCGATTTGAATGTATATGCATGGCGGTCCTTTACTTTCATTTGTTAATGTGTATAGACACTATAGTTTGATGTGAGCCTTTTTTGCTTCTGAAATTAAAGCAGTTGCATCTGGCTAAAATTGCTATTCTGTTTTTCTTCTAACTCAAATTTTTATTGAAAGCAAAACACTTATCGTGACTTCTTTATATCACAGAGATCTAACTCGCAATTATATCAATGGATCGATTCCTCCAAGCTTTGGTCGGCTTCGTCTTACTATTTTGTAAGTTCTTGATAATGGGACCTCCAAACCCGTGTTCCGACCTACCTATATAGATAGAGTGGTTGATTTTATTTACCGTTATATTCGTTACAGATCACTTCTTGGAAACCATATTAGCGGTATGATTCCGGTTGAAATTGGTGACATCGCCACTTTGGAAGAACTGTGAGTGATAAATAATGTGTTATATCATATCTGTGGAAGCTATAGTACTCAGTTTTGCTTATGATTTGAACTTCATCGTTAGGATTTTGGAAGACAATCTGCTTGAAGGAAATATTCCGCCAAATCTGGGAAGTTTGGGCAATTTGAGAAGACTGTAAGACCACTTCATGTTCTCCATGTTGTTTTATAATAAGTTTTCGAGCCTTTCTCATATTCATCTTGTAATATGGTTGAGATAGTTGTATTTGTTACTTCCTCGTAGAAATCTGAGACATTTTCTAGTTATTGTATCACTTCTTTCTAACTTGTAATATTACGTCTCTTAATTGAGTACAAGAAAGCTCATAAATACTTTTGTAGTCTGCCCATGATTGTACTTTGTTTAATATTATGTCTATCCTTTTTCCTCGTTATAACTTACTTACTTTCCATCTAAGGGGACTATAGTTGTTTATTTTCTTTTCTGTGTTTGGATTGCACTATTTCTATATGCATAATTCTAAATGAATATTGAGGCTAAGGTTCCCATTATTGTTGCCAAGATAATTCAGGTTGCTAATATTAGGCATTTACCTGCAGCCTTCTTTCTGCAAATAATTTCACGGGGATGATACCGGAGGAATTCGGCAATCTAAAGAACTTGACAGATTTGTAAGTCATACATTTTATTTGAGTACAATGGATTTAGGTCTGAGATATCCGTAATCTTTGCATAGCCATTGGCTAGTGCGCTGGTAAGTAAAACAAACATAAAGCCAGATTTCGATCTGACGTCAGCTGCTTTGTGCGTATCAATGCCAACATTTAGGTCTGTTTTTAATCAAACTTTCATGCCAGGAGAAGGAACTGCACCTCACTGGGTTATGAACTTTTATACATATCTGAACTTAAATAAACTGTTTGCAGTAGGATTGATGGTAGCAGATTTTCAGGAAAGGTACCTAATTTAATTGGCAACTGGACTAAACTTAAAAGGCTGTGAGTATACTATTGGTCAATTCATTTCTAACTAGATTTTCATAATTCATGATGACTTCACTCAGTTTGATAGCAAACCTTTATCTGTTTCTTTCCAGAGATTTGCAAGGCACATCAATGGAGGGCCCCATTCCTTCTATTATATCCCAATTGAAAAACTTGGAAGAGTTGTAAGCCCAAATGTTCTCTTAGCAAAAGCTTTATATCGTTGACTAATTGTTCCAACCAAAGAAAAGAAGAATGAAGCTCAACTTTTATAGATGCTCAAGTGGATCAGAATCTAAAAGAGTATTTTTAATCATTTGCATTTTGGTTGTCAGGAGGATATCTGATTTGAGTGGACCAACCATGAGTTTCCCCAATTTGCGAAACTTGACAGCCATGGAGGAGTTGTAAGTATCATATTATTTCAAGAAAATACTCAAAACACTTTTGATGAGATGTTAGCTTTCTGGCACATACACCTCTTAAGTCCTTGTTGTGATACAGGATATTACGAAATTGCTCAATTACTGGTGCGATCTCAGAATATATAGGAGACATGGAGGGATTAAAAGTATTGTAAGTCTTTCTTTTTGGAGATTTTTTTGTTATCAATGATTTGAGAAAGGATATTCCCATTTAAGGAGTGTTTTGGCTAGATGTCCATTTTTTGCTGAGTTAGAATAACTAATGACAGTCGAAAGTACCTAGCTACTTGCTAATGCCATCATATATTAGCTAACTATATCTTGACATCCTTAATACTCAGTTCCACGTTTTTTTTTCTTTCCCTGCAAGCCCTTGTGTGGATTTTTACATTCCTAATTTCTGTTAGCTATCTATTTGACATTGAATTGGATGCATTTGAATGTCAATATTGTCTTCCAGTCATTTATTTTCAGGCACAAACACAACCAATTTAATGTTATCTACTTAATAAAAGAATGTCCAAATATACCTTGAGTATTAGAAATTTAAAGAATATATAAAATTGGACACGGCATGAGGCATATCAAACTCATGTCATGGAGTGCCTGAGAAGCGTCGATGTCCAACACGACTATTTAATGTTATCTACCTAATAAATAGGTTGAACGGACACGGACACGACATGAATACACAGACACGTCATTTTTCAGGAAAGTATGACACGAATATGTTGATTTAAATAATTTTAAATGCATATATTATTTTTGCGCTTTTTAATATAGGACACTGCACATGCACACTTGTCTAAGCAATATTCCTAAAGTATCCCTTTAAGTACAAGAAATTTTAAGAATCTATAAAAATAGGACACTGCATGAAGCGTATCAGACCTACGTCATGAAGTGTCCAAAAATGTTGGGTATTTTTTACGACTTGACATATGTCTTATACGTGTCTAACGTGGACACACCGTCTGAGTAGAAGTGTCTGTTCATCATAGCCTAGTAATCTAAAGCATTAAAATTCATATTATTGTTTGTATTCTTCTTTGATGTTTTTATCTGATTGAAAATGATTATTCGCAGAGACCTGAGTTTCAACATGTTGAATGGTCAAATACCAAATAATCTTCAGAGATTGTCGAATGTAGACTTCATGTAAGTTCATGATCTTTAAATATAAATCAGTATTCACTGTTGGTCTAACTTTCTCTAATTCATTGACTTTTCACACATTTATTTTTTACTTCTACAGTTCAGCAATTCATTAAGAGTTAAAACTTTTATACTTTATGGTGTAGGTTTCTGTCCCATAACTCATTAACTGGAGAGGTACCTGGTTGGATTTTGGATAGCAGAAATAATATGTAAGCAATATTATTTCAGCTTTGCATATCATAATAGTCTTCGCATCACTGGTTTTGTTATTGTACCATTGAGACGATATCAGATATACATGGAAATATAATATCTCTTTTTCTTGGCAAACTTTAGCTTCTATACCAAAACTGATCAACTTGAAAGTAACTTTTTTCACTGTAAATTTCTTATCATAACTCCGTGAATCAATACTGACAGTCTCTCTTCTTAAACCCTTTATCACTTCTGACCTGGACTCATATGCACAACCCAACAAAAAGTTTGAGTGCCAGCTTGGAATAAATCAAATTGGTGGCGAAAGTCTTGGTATAGGCATTTACCACGCCCACTTATGATTAGTAAGAATGAGGTTTCATACCAAATCTAATTGGCGTTGGAGTGGATCTTTTTATGTATAATAAATTTCTCTTAAGATATCAATTCAGACCATCTCTACTGATTGCTTTCTTCCATGTGCCTTTTACATTTTTATGTGAGGTGTAGCTGCTTCATAGCTAAAAAAAAAAAATTGAAAAGAAAAGCTTTAAATGGGGTCTGTGTGTGCAGGGATGTATCCTACAACAACTTTACAGAGTCGCGAGCAACTGGCTGTCAGTTTTCCTCTGTGTACGTTTCTCTGTATTATTCAGTTGAGTTTAGTTTGTGATCATTATTGCTCAAATATTCTTGGATTTTAACAGGAACTTAGTTGCCAGCCATTCAACTTCCGCCAGTGACTCGTGAGTTCTTTGAAAACCCTATCAACGTTTTGTCCTTTTTCTGTCATTCTGCCATTTCTTCCTATACTGTGCAAGTTTTCAACCTTTCTATTTCACAGGACTATATGGTGTTTGAAGAGGGACCTCCCGTGCCCTGGAAAATCCCAATGTATGGGGTATTGCTATTACCATAAGACACTATATATCAATTCAAAGTTAGATTGGCTATGACTCAGTTGCCACCATTCTTATTACACTTGCAGATTATTCATTCTTTATAAATTGCGGAGGAAGAAAGATTACTTTTGGAGGAAATGAATATGAAGAGAACTTAAGTGTTGGTGGTTCGTCATACTTTGAGCCCCATGATAGATGGGCTTATAGCAGTACGGGTCTGTTCATGGGGAAGGATGATGCCAAATTTGTTGCAACAAGCAATTCTTCTTTGACAATGCCTGGTGCAGAATTTTATCAAACAGCTCGCCTCTCCCCTTCTTCACTTAAGTATTTTGGACTTTGCTTGCGCAGAGGTAGCTACAGAGTGCGTCTCCATTTTGCAGAAATAATTTATACCAATGACTCCACCTTTAGCAGCCTTGGAAGGCGGATATTTGACGTGGCAATCCAGGTAAGTTGATTCCCTAATTTTCCAGCAGACATCTATGGCTACCACTTTCTTGGTTAATTCATTACATCTTTGGATATTTTCTTGTTTCGTGAACTTATTCCTCAGGATTTTCTAGGATCCCCTTTTCTCTTTCACTTATCTATAGATGGTCGGTGATCATTTCACTTTTTATGCAGGGGGAGGTTGTTTTGACAGACTTTGATATTGTAAAGGAAGCTAATGGCGTTAGGAAAGGTATTTACAGGGATTTTAATGTCCAAGTCAATGGAAGTACCCTGGAGATCCATTTGTACTGGACAGGGAAGGGCACCACAGCCATCCCCGACAGAGGGGTATATGGACCCTTGATATCTGCAATAGCTGTGACACCAAGTAAGTGTACTGTGATTTTGTGTGGTCCACTGTCCTTTTCCGCCGCGTCATAATGAGACCTTCTCCCTTTCCATGCAGACTTTGATCCTGATACGGGGGGGCTATCTGCTGGAGCTATTGCTGGGATTGTAATTTCTTCATGTGTGGTTGGGATTTCTATTGTAGCTGCTCTTTGGATGAAAGGTTATCTTGGAAGAAAAGATGTTGAAGATAAAGGTGAAAATCCCAAAAACAATGTATTTGTTTTTGTATAGTTTGATGAACTATTAACATAATCATAACTCTTAAATGGGTAATAGATCGAGTTTCCTTCCAAAATTCTTAAACATTCTTCTCTTCTTCTGCCTCTTGTTCTTCTTTATTCTTCTGCTCTTCCCTATATCTCTCTGGTTGTGCATCACTACTGCTGTTTCGGTGTTCATACTGTACAAACCTTAGGTCACTGAACAATTTTATGTTATCTTCTCGAGACAGAACTTCGAGCCCTTGATCTACAGACAGGTCACTTTACTCTGAGACAAATCAAATCTGCTACAAATAACTTTGACCATGTTAACAAGATTGGAGAAGGAGGATTTGGCCCTGTGTACAAGGTAGTTACTATTTTTTTTCCCTTTCAGTTGTTGATAAGAATATGTTCTATTTATTCCCTGAACGCGTGCAAAAAGAGGAGGATGAAGGCAAGAAGTATTTATCCATTTTAGCTGTATCTGATAATTAATCTATTTACCCCTAGTAACTATTCTAAAATCTAATAATTAATATCCATGTACATAACCTCAAATTTATCTTCTTCTTTTTTAGGGTGTACTGTCAGATGGTACTATTATTGCCGTGAAGCAACTCTCCTCCAAGTCGAAGCAAGGAAACCGCGAATTTGTTAATGAAATAGGCATGATATCTGCTCTACAACACCCCAACCTTGTCAGGCTCTATGGGTGCTGTATAGAATCAAATCAGTTGCTTCTTATATACGAATATCTGGAAAATAATTCTCTTGCTCGAGCACTTTTTGGTAAATACTTTGCCAGCTTATCTACCTGTTAAAAGCATCTTTGATTTTTTTCTCGCCTTTCAATTTCCGTGTTCTTTCATTTAGGTCGGGAGGATCAACGGTTGAACCTTAACTGGTCTACTAGAAAGAAAATATGCTTAGGAATAGCTAAAGGTCTGGCATATCTTCACGAGGAATCTAGGTTAAAAATCGTCCATAGAGACATAAAGGCTACAAATGTGCTTCTCGACGAGGATTTAAATGCTAAGATATCAGACTTTGGTTTGGCTAAGCTTGATGAAGAAGAAAACACCCACATCAGTACGAGAATTGCTGGAACAATGTGAGCTTTTTCCTCTCCATGTTCGATTCTTAAATATAGTGCTGTTAAAAAGATGGCAGCTGTATGTGGAATATCTATACATAACCTTTTACTTGGTTAACTTTTATGTCAGTGGAAGTATAGTAACAGCTTCAGATCTTATGATGAATGCAGATAATTTTCACCTAGATTATCGAAAATAGGCAAAAGTCGGCATATATGAAGTTGTTATCCTGGGTTTGGTGGTGATATAGGAAATATATATCTATTAGTATGTCCTAATCCTTCATGGCAGTATAATTATTCCAAATAACAACCCAATCTTCCCCCCAAACCAATCTTCATATGCAGAAATAAAAAGGGATTGATATCAGTCATTGACAATTAAGTAGTTATTTTAGATTACATTGCAGCCCTAGTTCCTGTCGTGTTTACATTCTTACTGGCCGTATTTGCTCTTTCCAGATATAATACTCCTTCGACTTTGTCTTTTGCACTTTTTCTACCCTCGACCCTGATACAGTTGTTCAACCTTTGCATGCTTTGGTTGAATTTGTTACCCTGATGTGAGTTTTGTGTATGATTGTGGACGCTCGTGAAGAGAATTGAAATACCTCTTCCTCAATTACTAAGATTCTTTTTCTTTGGCAGCAATTGTTACAATGGGACGATTTCAATCTAGCCCTTCATAACACTTTCTTACTATACCTTAAAGTGAATGAATCGAATTTATTATTTGGTGTTTAGGTCTGGTATTTTTACGGGGATTACAGTTGTGAACGAAGATATATAATATAAGCCACGCCAAATGTTAATTTGTAGTGCATTATCATGATAAACCATGAACTGTCAGCAATGACCGAATTGTGTGTATTGGATTTTATATTTGCAGAGGTTATATGGCTCCCGAATATGCGATGAGGGGTTATTTGACAGACAAAGCAGACGTCTATAGCTTTGGAGTAGTTGCTCTAGAAATTGTCAGCGGCAAAAGTAACACTAATTACAGACCAAAGGAGGAGTTCGTCTACCTTCTTGATTGGGTAAATTTTTTTGGGTGCTATATGCAGATTTATGTTTAGTTCAACGCTATTCATTTCACCATCTTCTGGATTCTAAACCTGTTTCTCTCTTACATTTGCTGAATGTGAAGGCTTATGTCCTACAAGAGCAAGGTAATCTTTTAGACCTCGTGGACCCTATTCTCGGTTCAAACTACTCTGATGAAGAGGCGATGCGGATGTTAAATTTGGCACTGTTGTGCACAAATCCATCTCCTTCACTTAGGCCGTCCATGTCTTCCGTGGTGAGCATGCTTGAAGGCAAAATCCCAGTCCAAGCACCAAAAATTATGCATCGTACGCCAAGCGAGGAGATTAGATTTAAAGCGTTTGAGAAACTCTCACAAGACAGCCAAACACATGTATCAACATACTCACAGGATACTGAGGATAGTAAGGAGCAAAAGAGTGTTTCGAGAGATGGACCATGGATTGATTCGTCGATCTCTTCTTTAAGTAAGGATGAAACTCAGGATCATTCTGCAGCAAGTAGGCTTCTTCCTGATCTTTATGATGTAAATTTAGATTGACTGATGATGGATACCTAGAAATTTATTGATCTGATTCTCGTACTAATGCTTTCTTGGAATTTCCGAATTTTAAGTTGAAGGAAAAACTTTTGATTATTGAAGTGTGGATGGTCCAATTTCTTTCGTTTTTATTTTGGAAATTATTCCAACATTTTATCACAAAATTCAAAATTGATTGGCGCATGACATAGGGGTTGGTTGATGGTTATCAGGCAAATGTTCTTAAATCAACCCAGTGTGAACACACGATGTGCTGAGAAAAGGAATACAAACGACCCACCATGACCACTACTAATCGAGCAGGGAGTTCGGGAGGATGACTAAACTACGGAGAACAACATTTCTCATCTGCGAACTAAGGGACCGAATAAGATGCTCGAGTTTGCGAACACCGCAGTATAGCAGGGATTGTATCACTTTTTTGGTGTTCACTTATCAAGAAATATCAAAATTAGTACAAAGTCATTAACTAGCGAAGACAGGGTCTATTAGAAGCATGGCAATGTTTGATTTTCATGGAACAACGTCACTCGTGGCATTCTTGAGGTTAATTTTAAAAGAAAAAAAAAAAAAAATCTTTAGTTCAAATCCTGGATGGTCCACTAGTGCTCGAAAAAAGAACAGAAGAAGAATTTAACTACTTCATGCAAACTCCACTTAGCTTGGGGATATAACTTGGTTGTTAGAGATTTGCTCTTACTGATGTATAATTGTTTAATAAAAAAAGAGGAGAGACTTTTTTGTATGAAATTCTTTGTACAATGATCCAATCAAACTGAAATACAAAACAAAATTTTAGTTACAAACATAATAAACTCCGTTTATATCAGATTCACCAGTAAAAAGGGTAGAGGATATAATTTATTGGACTGAAAATTCAGGAATTCTTTCAATTTGGAAACCTGGAATTGTGTGCCAATTGGATGCAAGTTTTGTGCTGTGGGCCCAATGGTCTTTTAACATTTATTTGAGCAGATATATGTATAAAATTATATTGAAATGTGTGTAATATGCAGCATAACATTATCCTGACAACAAAAACTTTCCTAAATTTTCACCACCCCTTTTCTATAAGTTACCTGTTTATCCACCTCGTCTAAAATTTATAACTTAATTTTTTAGATAAAACGGTGTTAGAATTTGAATTCAAATATCAATGTCAATCATTTATTAGAATTTACTTGAGTAATATATTATATATGTGGAGTGAGCAGAAGATCTGTAATCGGTTCGATTGTACGTAGAGGTTGTTTGAGACCCATTTTTTGATAGAATAAATTTTGTAATAATAATTTTTGAAGAAATATAATTAAAAAGTAAGGAAAAGTTTTAAATTTATATGTAAAATTATTTTACGGGAAGCGCATGTGATTGAAAATGAATTTGAAAAAAATAATAATACGATTTTGTAAAATGAGGCTCAAATAGGGGCTCAAGTTTTAAGTTGTTAATTCCTAGAACCAAGAAAGGTTCCAAATCAATTAGTTATTTTAAATAATTATTTTTATTTGTTAATATGGTAAATGATTTTTGTTAAATAATATTTTATACGAAGATGCAACTTAATTGTTTTCAGTGACGTATTTACTTTTGGCGATAAAATTCGCACTATAATTTTATTAATAATTTAGAAATTTGGCTAAGAAACTTCGAACCAAATCGAAGACGTTCAGTTCAGTTCCATAATTACATATAGAATCAATGATTCCATTGTTAGATAACTATTGGTTCTCCGAAACTCATCAAACTAAATCGAATCGAACCGAATCGAATCACGTCTATTCCTGATCAAAATTTCGATGAAAAACAGAATAGATCGTGAGAGGATGCGTTGAAGATTAAATTTAAATAAATAAATATGTCTCATTTTAACAGCTTAAATATTTAGACTGAGGTAGTTTAACCAATTTGAACTTACCATTTTTAGCATCCCAATAAGATGAAGGTAGTAACAGTTCATCGTTTCCCTCCTATAAAGTGGGTTACTTCCCATTAATCCCAATTTCCACAGGAGTCTCTCTTGCCATCTTCTTCAATTGTATGCTTTTCTAAACCAGTACTACGATTGAAGCTTTGAAATATCATCAATGGGTGACTCAATTCTTCACAGAAATATTGATGATATAGACGAAAAGAATAAAGGGTTGTTCGACAACAACAGTGATTTTCTTGGATTCAAATGCAAAGATGAAAACTTTATTGCCAACTTGATGAAGTATTCTTTACTTGGAGCTGAGAAGCTGTTGATGGCTCGAAAATCGTCCGAACCGTTGGATTACTCTACTTTTGAGGCCTGTAATGATAGTGAAGTGAATATTTCTGAGATTGGAAGAAATGAAGGTACACGTGTGCCTGGGAAGTACAAATCTTCGAGTCAGTACGATCAAAAGATTGGATCGAACAACGAGCTTTTTGATATGTCGAAACTGATGAATTTTCCTGCAGAAAGTATTGCTTTATTGGCAATACTAATGCTCAAAATGGCTGGTTTTCAACTAAATCTCTTTCTGAGATTTTTCACTTTTCCCGTTTTGATATTCAACTTCTGGCTAATGATCTTGATGTTTCCATTTCAAACTCTAATATGGATTAGAGATAATTTGAAGAAAAGGCTTCTGAGAATATGCAATGCCTCATGCTCAATCTCACTTGCCTTCGTGTTTAATCAGTTTACCGCGCAAAATTTAATGCTGAGAATGGCGTTAAGATTTGGTTGGGCCATTTCGTGCACATTCTATGTTTTATTCTTGCTATTTGGTCTGCTAATCTCAGGGTTTGTATTAGGTAGTCTTATAGTGAGAAATCTGGTAGAAGAACCAATGCATGCTACTAAAATCCTAAATTTCGACTACACTAAAACTAGCCCGGTCGCTTTTGTGCCTATTACATCGTCCATCGTCCCTAATGTGCCTTCCGGCCTTGATTCGAAACGGAGAATGCCTTCTTCAGACTACGTAGGACAGCGCCCCATTCCTAAGAATCACAAGTTGCACCTTTCTGTCTGGTTAACATTGCCCGAGTCTGAGTACAACAGAAAACTCGGAATCTTCCAGGTACATTAGTCCTTGTTCTTTTTCTGCCTTTTTTTTCCGATCAAAGTGATAAATGCTGATAATTCTTTGGTAATTTTCGTGCTCGTATTTAGGTTAGGGTCGAGAGCATGTCTGCAAGAAGTGAAGTACTAGCTAGTTTGAGCTATCCCACAATGCTTCGGTTTAAAAGTCAGCCAATTCGACTGATTGAAACCACGTTGAAAACTGTTCCACTCATAACTGGTTTGCAATCAGAAGTTCAAACACTAAAAATCGACATCAGGGATTATATCGAAGGACACGAACCAACAGCCTTTTTTAAGGTGATTCTTGAACAAAGAGCAGAATTTAAAGCTGGTTCCGGTCTACCTGAAATTTACGCTGCATCACTCGATATAGAATCCGAGCTTCCCGGATTAAAGAGAGCTATATGGAATTGGAGGCGAACAATTTTCGTGTGGATCAGCATTTCATCATTTATGGGTGAATTGATAGTCGTTTTACTCGTCTGCAGGCCTATTATTCTTCCCAAAGGAAGGTCCAAAGGTTTTGGCTCGAAAAAGAAATCTCAACAGAATAAACTTCCATGGAATAAATTCAAGAAGATGTAGAATTTTCAAGAAGAGGATAATCTTTGATCTCAACTCGAATAATTAGCATCGGCACTGCATAGCATTTCGTTTAAACTTAATGTACTTGACATTTAATAAGAATGAATGACAACTCGAATTTGCATCCAAAACTACATAAATGTTAAGAATGTAATGCTTTGAACTCTATCAGCAAATACTCTGTTAATCCTGCTGCTTGAAAAGTTGATAGGGGTAACTTTGAAAGAAGCAAATTCATGTTTCCCTGTGCTGCATTTTTTCTATCGCAAATGTACAATATCGAACAAACAAATAATAATTTGGTGATTGTTGGTCTAACTATTTCTAACAAATTGAATGTTTCTTGATAAGAGCATTTCTTGGCTTCTATTCTTATTTATTTATATATAATTGAGCAATTATCTACTTAATTTGTGTAAATTGTTAATTCTAGGAAAATCTCAACTTGGATACAATTTATGTGAAAATATGCTATTTGGAGTTGATTTGAAGCAATTGAAGATTAACCAGATTGCAAGAGATCAATTAAAAATATTAATGGAGCATTTGATAAAAATTCATAAGTTTCGAGAGTTAAATTCGACATTTGAAAAGTTCGAGGACTAAATTGCAAACTCTGAAACTTGTCTCAAGTCAACTATTATTACTTTGAATTGAAGAGGGCTTAATTACAGTATTAGAAGATGAATGATTGAAGTCGCGTGAGAAAAGTAGTTCAACTGAAAAAAAATAAAAATTTGTTCCTTGTATTTCTTAAACTCCGGTAAGAAGCTATGATTTCAAGATTTTACAAGAAGAATGCGGAATCTTTGTGCAAGATTTTCATCTTTTCTCGTTTTTCGTTGACATCCGATAATGTACTTTAATTCCTCTTGTATTTCTATTCTTTCATGATGTGTAATTAAATATTTAGTTGGCATGAATGCTTGTAAGCTAATTTTGAAACTTATCCCTACTATATAAAAATGGCACTTTGTAGTATTGTAGATACAATAGTAACCAACGAGATGTTATTGTAGATGCAATAATAAATTGCATGTCTTGTATATTAGTTGTATATACGGTACGTTAGTTGCATATTCAATAAATTGCATATACAGAATGTTACATATTCGGTACAGTTGCATATACAGTAAGTTGCATATCTAATATATGTTATAAATTCGGTATTTGTCTCACATTCATTTAGTTGTACCATGCATAAGACAAGAATATAAAGAATTCATTAAATCCTTTCATTCTATTATTATTATTTTATTTTATTTTTTTGTAACTTCATTAATTAGAGACATGAGCCACATAAATTCTTACATCAAAATATCTACAATGAGTTTTGCGCAAATTAGCTAATAATCTCTTATGCTGTGCTAGGGATGGCAATGGGACGGGCTGGTCATTCCCAGCCCGTCCCGTCGAATATTTTTGTTACATTGCCCCATTCACATACCCAGTTAAAGCGAGGCGGGTTCGGGCCGGGGTGGGGCAGGTCCCCTACCCCATTTATTTTTTTTCTTTTTATTTTTTATTTATTTTATTTTTTGCTTTTATTTTATTTTTTATGTATTTAGTTAGTAAACATTATTACTTTTTTATTGATTGTTAAAAATAACTTATATTCTCTTTAATAATAATGATAAATCTATTATTTTTGTTTGATGAAAAACTTAAATTTGAAATTAATTTTAAACGGGCGCGAGTAGCGAGGCAAGGACTATGTTTCCCGTACCCGCAACATCTCCACTTCGGGGTAATGACCCACGCCCCGTCCCCGTCCCGTTTATCTGATTAGGCGAGTAATCCCCGCCCATTCGGGATGGGACCCCACGGGTATCGGGTTAAACGAGGTTTTTTGTCATCCCTATGCAGTGCATCCTTTAAATATTAACATTTCATATTTTTTTTTCATAAAGTATAAAATTGTTATACATAGTTCAAACGTATTAAATTAAAAAATAAAAATTCATTGTTAATTATAATTGACAAATTCTTAAAATTCTAAAGTTCTCGTATTACAATTTGCATGTGCATGGACTCGAAAGTCATTTGACACCACGATTGCTTAAACACTTGATAATCAATTTTGGACATGAAATCATGACTATAAATATGAATGATGTGTTTGGTGCGTTATTATTGTTTAAATTATTATCGTTTTGTGTTATGAGTTTGAATTGAACTTTTAAATACATCAGAATAATATTCATTCCCTTGGATCTAAAACCTGGATCCATTAGTGCATATCCAAAGGTGTTTTTAGTTTTAAGTTCCCGTTTGGTACATCTTAAAATATTGTTAAGATTTTAAGTCAAAGTATATTTTATCGAATTCGCAAATTTTATCCACTTTTCAATTATATTGGTTTCTACTTTGATGTTCCATGTTTAATCATTATATAAAGGATGTCATGTTCTCTAATCATGACATCTTTGTCGTTGGATCCAGGTGCTTCTGAGGCATCTATTAGGAACCTGCCTCCGTCAACCATTGGAGATTCTGGCAATTTTGATGCTATGGGGCCTCTTGGCCTCGAACGAAGGTAGCACACTTCGTGTTTATTTGCTTCCACGTTTTCAGTTTGTACAAGTATTTGTTGCGGGAATTCAGGTATGTACTCATAACTTAATGCAATTTATACACTAGGTCACAATGGTTTGGGTATTCTCTTTTCCAGCTGGTTTTCGATTTCAGTTTTTTATTGTTTCACTTATTTTACCAGTCCCCCTCTATGGGCGAAGGGTTGCATCCAAAGTCCTTATTGAAACTGAAATATCCTCTGACGAGCCAAATGATGATTCTTCAACGGAATCTCGTACCCCACTGACATCGGCACAAAGACTTGTTGCTTCTTCCGCGTCTGCTACTGAAGTTGTGCCTTATCCATTTGGGAGGGAAGCCTAACATTTTTACTGAGATTCGTGTTTTGAATAGAGAAGTGAGTGATTTTCTGATGGCTGTTGCACTGGT
>CAIGRE010137225.1:0-15705 GCA_903798275.1 Fraxinus angustifolia subsp. syriaca
GTTTATACAATGTAAATGCCAAGAAATTCTTCAAAAATATATTTCTCTTTATAGATATAAATAAGTAGGCTAAAAGAGAAATGAAAAACTTTTATGACAGAAATGATTTTCAAAGATAAAATTAATCAAAAGTTTTTTTCAAAGTAAATAAATTGATAAAGATAAAATAAAGAGTAAAGATCAATTATTTTATCTCTGAAGAACCTCTCTATAATACTCTTCGAAGTGCATCATTTGAATGCAAGAAGAGGTGGTGTGTATAGGTGAAAAATCGTCAAAAATTCTGTCGTACCGAGCGAGACGTATTGGACGTCCGGTATATACCAAACAGTCAACTAACCATTTTTGTCAAAAAATAAGAATGGTTGAATTTTTTACCGTTGGGGCTAAACTGCCATACCGAATGTCCGGTACGACCGTTGACGATTGACTTTTGTTTTTTGTTAGAAATGTGATCTAAATTCAACTATTACTTTGAAAAATCAATTTTACTTTTAATGAAAAATATTTTATGCAAGTGATATGAAAATAACTTTGCATACAAAATGATTTTTGAGCTATTGTCATTCATTACTAAAGATCAAGGTGTTATACCTTTACATATGATCTCGAAAGCCTAGTCTTTGATCTTGCTTCAAAATTTCTTTCATGTTTGGCTCTTAAATTCTTGATCTTGATCTTTCTTGACATTTGGCTTTAATGCTTGACTTCGATCTTGATCTTCTTTCATGAGCTCGATTTATAATATGTAGATTTTGACAACACTCGATTGATTTTAACGTTGAACTATCATCACTCAAAATCAATTGTTAGAAATAATATTCATCTTGTTTGTTATGATCAAAACATTAAGGATGAAATCAACCATAGGCCAACAAGAATCCCATCATCCCTTCCACTGCCAGTATCCCTTAACTATCAACCAAGCCTTACATCTTTCCCCTTCCTTTTCTGACATTACTTTTTTCTTTTTGTACACCCACTTACACCCTATTGGTTTCTTCAACTCTAGAAGCTCCACCAGATCCCTTGTATCTTTTTTATGCAATGACTCAATTTTTTCTTCATAACCTCTATCCATTTACTTTTCTCTGATTTCCAATGATATCCTGAAAGGTTATTGGAATGCTTTTGTTGGTAATGAGTGCATAAGAAATCGAATGTCTGAATGTATATTTCACCAGTGGCCTGATAGTGTGACGTGGTCTATCTGTGGCAATACTGTAATAATGTTTATCTTCTAAGCCAAAAGTTTTTACTCCCTGAGTATTAATCTCCATGTCAACATTGTCTAGCTCTACTTGCATTGATTCCCATATAAAGCTATTGTCAGTCAATTGCTTTACTTCATCCCTTAAGGCTTCATATCTATCTGAATTGAGGACCCTTCTTTTCTGCATGTGAGTTGTAGCCTTAGGATCGATTTTCAAGTGGTGGTAGTTGACTTTTGGATCAATGCCAACCATGTATTCATGCTTCCAAATGAAGACGTCCAAGTTTTAGTGCAATAAGCTTTTCAGCTTTTCCTTGGCCTTTAATGACAAATCTTTTCCAACCTGTAGGAATTTGGAAGGATCTTGGAGATCTACTTGGAAACTTTCTAACTCTTTTACTGGGATTGTATGAGGTTCGCAATCGATGGTGCGAGGGTCCAGTTTCTCCAAATTAGTTGCTTATTCAGCAACTCTCCCTTTTTGAGAGGGCTCACGTTTCGGGGACAACTCTTCTCTAGAGGTGTTTATGACTCCAAGGATCGCCTCTTGTTAAGATAAATCAATCATTTTGATGTCTCTCCCTTGTTTAAGTTTTTGCCATGTTTAGAAATGCCAACCATGTCAACATGTGTTTGGATTACTTTGACACTTCTTGGTTCCGCTTTCCTAAGAGAATTTGATAGCATTTTCTTACACTCCTTTGGTCGTCTCTGACCATGGTGATGCCCTTCTCAGCTGGGAACTTCATACACAGGTGGTGAATAGACGTAACAACAAATAATTCCTTCAAAGCCGGCCAACCAAGCACTCTGTGGTAGGCAGAGTAATTGTCCACCACCAGAAATTCCATAAAATGATAAGTAGTTAAGGGTGGTGTTCCTATCTCTATTGCTAGAGTGATTTTCCCCTTGGGATAATGCTATTTCCAGTGAAGCCATACAAGGGAGAGGTCATTGGGGTTAGCTCATTATCAACTTCCATTTTGTCCACCATAGCGCCAAACGATGAAAGTCTTTGTATTCTTTTTTTATTAGTATTGTTCATTATTGATTTCTTCATGATATCATAATTAATGTTTTAATCTTGGTTGATTGTTCGAAACGCAATCAAGAATTTCTCAATTTGTTTGTAAAGTTAAATTTTTTATTTGTGTGCAAGTGATACGAAAACAATTACATCTTTCAAACCGTAACTCGAAATTGCACAAGGCTTGTGCCATTGGATTCATATCGTTCGTATCTATTTTGACAACATTTAGCAGGTCAAAATCTACCTCGTGGTCTCACCTCTTGTTTCCTAGTTCATATGTTTCCAAGTTTCGAGTTTTTCCACTGTTCAAGTTTTCCTTTTTATTGTTTGTCTTTGAGTTTGTAATGATTTAGAAAGTAGTTAATTGGTCTATAATTATGGAGAATGGTGTTAATTCTAGACGGAAGCTTTCTACAATTTTCTTGAATGGTGTTAGCTATGTACCATGGTCAAGAGTTGTAACTTTGATTCTTGGTAAAAGGAAAAACTTGGGCTTCATCAATGGTACTCCTAGTTCTTCATATTTTGTAGATCAAAATTATGAAGGGTATATTTCAAATGATCAACTCATTTGATCTTGGTTGTTAAATTCATTGGAAGCATATATTGTTGAAATCTTCGCCTTTTTAGACTCTCCGGAAAAGTTGTGAAATTTTGTTGAAGAACTTTATGAAACCAAAATAATGTTGCTAGAATCTTTAAATTGAAATGGGAAATTATGTTGTTGAGTAAGGAGATAAGACGATCATTGAACATCTTGGTCATCTTAAGAAGATGTGGGATGAATTGAACATGTATTGTCTATATACAACCGATGCAAAGATCTTGTTATAAAGGGCTGAAGAAGATGAAAGAAATTATTTACTGAGAAACTAGAGTATGAGAAACTTTGAAATCACATCCTTATAAGTCCTACACTTCCAACCTTTTTGAGTGTGTGTGCAACTATACAGTAAGAATAAACTCTCAAAATAGACTCTGTATATCTAAGTCAAATGCTCTTATTGTAAAAAGAGATGAAAATGAAAAAATCTCGGCAATAAAATAACTCAACCTCAGAATAAGGGAAGATTAAAAGCTCCAAAATGTGAGCACTATCACTTGCTAGGACATTCTTCGAACTGTTGGGAATTTCATCTTCATCTTAAGCCATCTACTATGCAAGGAGGAAATATGGAAGTTGATGTTGTTGCTAACACTACTATATCAATAAATCAATTGGCCTAACTTCTTTAATAACTTAGCCATCCTAGTCCAAAACAATCAACTCATTCTTCTAGTACTCACGTCTGTGACAACATCGAACCTATATTTCTTCGTGTACATCTATACATTTGAATTCTTAGATGGTTGATTTAAGTGCCACTGATCACATGGAAAATGATATTGCAGCTTTGAGAGATTTCTCATAAAATTCATCCAAACATGTTTGTTTTTCAGTTGCTAATGGTACCTCAATTCCTATTTGTGGATTTGGAAAAGTTAACTTTTTTCCCGGTTTTCCTTGTTCAACTTCACATATAATTCTTTCATTTTCAAGAGAACTTCTTCCCATTGTAAAAGATTAATTGGCTTGTTGAATTGTAATGTTATTTTTCTCCTAATGGTGTTATGTTTCAAATTGAACTTCAAGGAAGAATATAAGAAAAGGTCTACTCACTTGGGCTTATCTGTTGAAACCATTTGATGTCAATTTTCTTAATAGTGTTATGCTAGAAAATCATATCGGGGACCAATGATTTGGACATCCTCCTAGTCGCATTTTATCTTTTTTGTTTCCACATACGTCTTTTGAGACACATGTTCTTGATACTCATTAGTTTTCCAAGCAAGTTCGTCTACCATTTAATAATTTGTCATTCATGTCTATTAAACTTTTTGAGTTAATCTATTATGATTTATTATGTCGATATTAAATTGATTCATACGATGTCTTTAAATATTTTGTTCTGTTTCTTACGATTATTCTCGTGCTACTTGGATCTATTTGCTAAATATCGAAGAATAAAGTTTACTCCATTTTCAAGGATTTTTATAGCATCATGGCCACTTACTTTGATGGTAAAATCAAGGTTTATCATTCAGATAATGGTACTGAATTTGCAATGGATTTCCTTCTTGCCTTTCTCTGCAAATGAAGGCATTATTCATTGACTAGTTGTGTTGGTATGCTCAATTAAAATAGAGCAATTGAAAGAAAGAATTGACATATTTCAGAGACCACAAACTCTTATGCTTCAAATGAATGTATCGAAACGTTTTGGTTATGAAGAGTTCTAATAGCCGTGTACTTGATAAATAGGCTTTGAAGTCGTATAATCAAGTTTCAATCACCATTGGAAGTCTTAAAAGAGAGAAAGTCTAGCGTAACTCACCTTCGAGTATTTAGTTGTATTTGTTATGTGCACCACCAGAGCTTGCATCGCAACAAACTTGACCTTCTAGTGTAGCTTCTCAAGATATCCTTCGACAGAAAAAGAAAAGTATTGTAATGACCCAAATTTTATATATACAAATCGCTACCAAATTTATTTATTTCAACGGTGTAAGCACACGAAATTAACGGGCACTGGAAGGAACTCATAACCAAATTTTGTCATAATGTCCCATAAACAATGACCGATGACGTCAACTCCATTTTAGTTAACCCCTTTTCCTGCTAACTTCCGAAATCCCAAATCATGTGATAAAATCATGCATAATGTCATTTTATTCACATTATAGCCATTAAGTATAAAATTTTGTTTCACAAATAAAGTACAACCCATACTATAGATCAACCAAATAAAATATATTCCAAATAAATGCTAAAAACCATGCATATTACATTTACTAGATAAATAATAAAATTTTAATTCCACTAATATAGATTAACACAGATTGAAATTTATAACCAAATAAATCATGTCTTAAATTTCAAAATTAAAACCCTTATGAAATATAATACTGAAAAAAAAAATATTATGCCACGTTACATTGGATTTGATTTATTAATTCCAATTATTTTGGCACCGCGACTGCACATCATCGCCTGCCAACCAACTGTTAGAAATTGGTTTAGAAGATTAAAAATTTGATTAAGTGTCAAAACCAAAAACTTGAAAAAATGACTTTCATGTCAACTTGGTCAAAATATTCGGGCTTGATACGATGGTTGAATTATAAATATAAATAGGCTAACTTGTTCTACTCATCAAGTAAATCGTCGTGGTATATTTGAAAGCTCAAAACTAATTCCGGATGAATGAAAAATTGTGGTCCAAAGTTAGGAAGAATAGAGGAAGCTGCCTGGAAAATTGACTAAGGGCATTGCTCGCTTATCGGTGGACTGTCACTCGAGCGAAGACCAGCAATAGGTTAGCGATAAGCTAGCGACAAAGTTACTGTTTTTATCGCTTGAGCGAGGCGAGGCGAGGCGAGCAACAGTGGATGGTGCAACATTTGACAAGAGTTGCTGAAGTTTTAGGTGCGACACTTCATTCACAACCCTTCATCCTCTATATATAGGACCCCTTGGACATCTATTAGACATCACATACCATATTTACATTGAGCATTACATAAAAAATCTTGCAAATCACTTCCAAATCCATTCAAAAACTATTTTCTTCTTTGTAGAGAGAAACTCCGTCGAAAGTTTATCGTAACTTGTGGTTTGATGTACTTCCACCACAAGTTGAGTCTGTTGTATCTTGGGAGACAAGTACCATGAACCATGAGCACCATTGCGGGGCAATTTTGTTTTAAGGAAAGAGTGAAAATCACTTGCCTCAAATTATTATTATTCTTTTTCTTCTTTATTTCTTGGCTACCCTTTATTTTCATTTGTAGTTTTCATACTACATTTCCAATTACCTTATTATATAGTTTAGTCACGTTCCTACGGATTAAAATTTGCTTTTTGTTTGTTCGATATACAACAACACTTTCATCCACGCTTATATTTAGTCTGCATCACCAACACCAGCAACCCGTTTGAACCTATGAGGAGTAAGGAAAAAGAGGTAAGTGCATGAGTTGTCTTGTTTGTTGTAGCAAGGCAAAATATTATGGATAAAACTTTAAATTCTGTTTATATGCTTAAGTCGTCTTGTTTATAGTACAGTCGATTAGGAAATGTGAATTATAAATCTTTTGCGCAAACTTATAAATTAAAGTTTAATTTTGACGCTTAAGATCGATTCTAATCATAAATGCGAAGTGTGTGTTGAAACAAAATCAGCTAAAACATTGTTCCACTATATTCAAAAGAGCACTACACCTTTAGAGCTAATACATAGCGACATTTGTTGTTTCAAATAAGTTCAAACTAAAGGTGGTAAAAAATACTTTGTTACTTTCATTGACGACTGTACAAGGTATTGTTAAGTCTTTCTTTTGAGAAGTAAAGACGAAACGTTGGAAGCCTTTAAACTATATAAGGCTAAAGTTGAAACTCAACTCGATAAATGAATAAAGAATATTCGTAGTGATAGAGGAGGTGAATATGGGGCACCATTTGAAGAATTTTGTTCCGAACATGAATTATTCATCAAACAACGGCACTATACTCTCTTCAATTTAATGGTGTTGCTGAACGCAAAAACTGAACTCTTAAGGAAATGATGAACGCCATGTTATTGAGTTCGGGGTTGCCTCATAACTTGTGGGGATAAGCTATTTTAATGGCAAATAGTATTCTTAATAGGATGTCCCTTAAGAAAATTGAAAAGACTCCTTATGAATTATGGAAAGGTCATCCTTTTTCCCACCAATACTTGAAAGTGTGGGGGTGTTTGGCTAGTGTTGAAATCCCTAAGCCTAAGCAAGTGAAGATTGGTCCCAAAACAATTGATTGCATATTTATTGGATTTGCCAATAATAGTAGTGCGTATCGATTCTTTGTACAAAAATAAAAAAATCAAGATGTACATGAGGGAACCATAATTGAATCAAGAACCGTGTCATTGTTCGAGAATGTGTTTCCTTATAAGGAAAAGGAAAACGTAAGTTCAAATAAAAGAACTTATGATGCTACAAATGGTATTTCAAATGAAAAAGAACCAAAACGTAGTAAAATGGAAAGAATATCAACTTTGTTTGGCTCAGGTTTTCTAACTTATATGGTAGAAAATGATCCAAAGACTTTCAATGAAACCATGTCTGCACCGGAAGCATCTCAATAGTGAGATAGATTGGATAATGCAAAACCATAATTGAGAGTTGGTCGATTTGCCTCCCGAAAATAAGCATTTAGAGTGTAAGTGAATTTTTAAGAAAAAATTTAAACCGGATGGATCGATCGATAAATATAAGGCTATATTGGTTGCCAAATGATATATAGACAAAGAAAAGGATTTGACTTCTTTGATACGTACTCACCTGTGACTAGAATCACTTTGATAATGTTTTAATTACGATTGCAGCAATACACAACCTTGAGATTCTTCAAATGGATGTGAAAACGACATTCCTGAATGGTGAGTCAGGACATGAGATATACATGGAACAACCCGAATGGTTTGTCTCTCATAATCACAAACACAAGGTTTGTAAACTTGCTAAGTCCTTGTATGGATTGAAACAAGCTCCTAAACAATGACACCAAAAGTTCGACAAAAAATGTTTTTAAACAAATTCAAAATCAACTAGTGTGACAAGTGTGTTTATGTAAAACATATACCAAATGCACATGTGATTGTATGTCTTTATGTAGATGACATGTTAATATTGAGCAATAGTCATGAAATTTTGCTAAACACCAAGAGAATGCTAACGAAGCATTTTGATATGAAAGATATGGGTGTTGCTAATGTGATACTATGGATTAAGATCTCTAAAAGATAGAAAGAAATCGTACTTTCCCATTCTCATTACATTGAGAATGTACTGAAGAAGCATAATATACTTTGGGAAAGTCTTGCGAAAACCCCCTATTGACCCAAGTTTACACTTAGTCAAAAATACGGGTGAATGTGTGTCACAAATAAAGTATCCACAGGTTATAGGCAGTCTAATTTATATTACGAATTGCACTCGACCATATATAGTATATGCTGTGAATAAACTTAGTAGATTCACAAGTAATCCAAACCATGATAATCGGAAGGCTTTAACAAGGGTTCTTAGGTACTTGAAATATACTTTAACTTATGTATTACATTTCACAAAATATCCTGCAGTATTGGAAGGATATTGTGATGCAAATTGGATATTCGACATGAATGATTTCAAGTCTACTAGTGGTATGTATTTACCATTAGTAGAGCTGTTGTATCACGTAAATTTATAAATCAAACGTGTAAAGCTCGATCAAAAATGAAATCAGAGTTTATTTCTTTGGACAAAGCTGGAGAAGAAGCAGAATGGCTTTGTAACTTTCTCCATATTGGCACAAACCAGTACCTGCGATTAGTATACATTGTAATAGTCAATCGACTATTGAAATGGTTCAAAGCAGCATGTATAATGGTAAGTCTAGACATGTACGTCACAGACATAATACCATTAAGCAACTAATCTCTAATGGCATCATCTCCATAGATTATGTGAAATCAAAGTAGAACATTGTGGACCCACTTACGAAACGTTTGTCTAGAGACCAAATACGTTGTCTATTGAAAGGAACGTGATTAAAGCATACTGCGTAAGGATCTTTGTAATGGTAACCCCATCTTGTTGACTGGAGATCCCAAGATTATGGTTCAAAGGTACAACTAAGTTATGAAGATTCAATGAAGCACTCAGGAAATTATTTCCTAAGTCATTTGTATGATATTAAAGTGCTTTCTGCAGAATGATTAGAAGTTAAGATACTTTTTTAATGATTCATATATCTTGATTAAGTTAAGTGAAGTATGGCAGAATACTCTTAATAGGATATCACCTACATAAGTATGAAGTGGGGTCGCTTCAATGAGAATTGTTTGAGGCTAAAATTCTCTAAACACTTATGAAACCCAAGGATGGTTCATGGCCAAAATGAACCAAGTCATGAACTATGAACGAATTAGGGAAGACATCTATGTGAGTATTGTTATCTTGGCTTACACTAATGGCTAAATGGTTCAAGACATCACATTCACCAATTAGCCAAGTCCGATGGTATTTCACTAAGGAAGGTTCAAAGTCGGAATCTACCTTACCTAATGTAGTGTTTTTTCGCTCTCTCTACAATGCATCATAATTTCGCATTGCATATGCATGTTCGAATTTTCATTCATGTGGGGGATTGTTGGAAATTGGTTTAGAAGATTGAGAATATGGTTAAGTGTCAAAACTAAAAACTTGGAAAAAACAACTTTCATGTCAACTTCGTCCAAATATTCGGACTTGATTCGACGGTCAAATTATAAATGTTAATAAACTAACTTGTTCTACTCATCGAGTAGATCGTCGTGGTACATTTGAAATCTCAAAACAAATTCTGTATGAATAAAAAATTGCGGTCCAAAGTTGGGAAGAAATAGAGGAAACTGCCTGGAAAATTGATTAAAGTTGTTGCTAGCTTATCGCTGAGCTGTCTCTTGAGAGAAGCGATGGCGATAGACTGGCGACAGTGAATGGTTTGACCTTTGTCAAGAGTTGTTAAAGTTTGGGGTGCGACACTTCATTCACAACCTCTCATCTTTTATATATAGGACTACTTGGACGTCCATTAGGCATCCCATACCACATTTGCATTGAGTATTGCATAAAAACTCTTGTAAATCACTTCCAAATTCATTCAAAAACCGTTTTCTTCTTTGTAGAGAGAAACTCCGTCGAAAGTTCGCCATAACTTGTGGTTTGAAGTGCTTCTACCACAAGTTGAATATGTTTTATCTTGGGAGTCAAGTGCCGTGAACTGTGAGCACCGTTGCGGGGCAATTTTGTCTTTAGGGAAGAGTGAAAACCACTTGCCTCGGATTATTATTATTATTATTATTATTATTATTATTATTATTCTTTTTAATTTCTTGGCTGCCCTTTAATTTCATTTGTAGTTTTCATACTACATTTTCAATCACCTTATTATATAGTTTAGTCATGCTCCTGCGGATTAAAATTTACTTTTGTTTGTTTGATATACAAGAGTCATTTCACCCGCACTTATATTTAGCCCGCATCGCCAATACCAACAACCTGTTCTAACAGGTGAGAAGTAAGGGAAAAGAGGTGAGTGCATGTAAATACTCAGTATGATACGAATAATTTGTGCAATCTCAAATAAAAGTATGAAATCACGTGTCAAAATATCATACCATCAAATCCTGTCTTTAGAAATCGATAAGAGCTCATAATATATCATATCTTTGGTACTGGGTAGCCATTTCATATCATAACTTTCATTAGCATAATATTTATCAACGCGAAAAAATAAATTAAATGGTACAAACCACTTGCACCTCATAATCCTACCTCGTTAGATCAAACGAATTTTTGAAATGAAATTTAAAATCTTTTTCTCAAATCACCCGTATGTTTAAGCTGAAAATAATGATTATTGGATGCAAAATCTACTTGGAAAGTAAGTGTGGCCAAAGTTTGGTTCTCTGCCGTGTATGTATAATACTTTTGTGATGAAAATTTCCTGACTTTATTGTGTTTTATATATATACTAGTCTTATGCCCGTGCAATGCACATGCTGTGTTATATTTAAGGTAATGTTAGCATGTTGAATATTAATAGAATTATTTTCAAACTTTAGTAAGTTTTCACCTAAATCTTTATTATTTAGACATACAATAGGTAAATAAAATCCATGGTCAATTAACTCTAAATAACATATTCTTAAACATCATTGTACCCGTGTGAGATTCTTTTAGGGATTTAGATTTTCATGGCACATGAAGTAAGGTACATATTCCATATTTTAGTCACAAAAATTGATAACATATAAAACCACACTCTAATATGAACATGAGATTATATCTATACAACCAAATAAGCTAGTTAAGGAAGCTTTTGGATGTTGAAGTGGTGATGACAATTCACTGGGTCCCTCCGTGTCAGAGAAAGAAAGTTGTTGATATGTTCCTAAACTTGAATTTAGGGTGTCCAAACTTATTTAACACTCCTATAGATCCATTTGTCTTGAGGTAATGAAGGTGAATTATAGGATAACCCTGAAAGATATATAAGATCAGTTGGAAAGTTGAACTGTCTCATAGTCATAGGATCATACATCTTTTTGTGTGGTTAGTCAGTTTCTTACTTTTCCAAGAATGGTCAATGATGCAGTGGTGTATGTTTTTTAAGTATCTCCAAAGCGCACTGATGCCAACTGAGCTACACCTCCATTTGATAGAAGGTAAACAGCATGCTACTATGTACCTACAGTAAAGAACTATCTTTGAAAAAATAAGCAGAAGAATGCAATTCCCGAGGTGATTAAAAAGATTGAAGTATCAAGCAAGCTCATGCTACTTGTAATTTTGTTTGGTCAAAAAATATGTCACCAGAGTTGGGATATGTATATTCTAACTAAGTTTATAAACTTCAAATTGAGTATTTCTCTTATAATAGTTATTTAGGCAACAAATGTAAATTCTACATACCAGTTAGCTGATCTAATCATCAAGCCATTGAGTTATCAGAGGGGTTGTAACACTTGTAACAAGTTGGAAATATATTATACTTGTTCCACATTGAGATAGAGTCCTAAAAGATATAATGGACACCGCAATGCAGGATTAAGTATTAATTGTGGTAGCAAATTCTAGTTCCTTCTCCTAACAAATTTTATTTATTTAATATTACAGACAAGTTGTAACTTGAATCTAGCAAAAATTTTCTCTTTAACAACTTCAATTGTAGTAGAAAATCATTAGTTTAGAGAGAATATTTTTTTTATAATTTATTTATTTGTTTATTGTTGTTATGCAAATGGTTGGCCGTTTCGAAATGGGGATCCACCTGCCCGGTCAGGTAGTGGGAATGAATTTTATTTATTTATTTTTAACCCACTCCCATGTGTGCTATCTACTGTTTGTATTTATATTAAAATATGTTGAAATTGAAGTTACATTTGCTTATAAATAAATTATATTATTAATATACATTATGCTTATGAATCGATTTGTCTGTTGGAGAAAAACTGTTAATTTCCAACAGACACGACTCTTCAACACGTACATGAAAATTAGAATTCTATTTCGGGGCTACCCCCTCGACTCCCACGACCTGACCGGGCATGTGGATCCCCATTTCGAAGCGGCCAGCCATTTGCATAACAAAAATAAACAAATAAATAAATTATGAAACAAATATTTTCTCTCCAAACTAATGGTTTTCTGCTACAATTGAGGTTGTTAAAGAGAAACCATTTGCTAGATTCAGGTTACAACTTGTCTATAATATCAAATAAATAAAATCCATTATTCATCTGCTTTAATCTAAATAGAAAAAAGGAACCTAGTGTTACTAAACCTCACCAAAGCCATATTTCTTTTCGAAATAAAAAGCTATATTTTCCTTCAGAACAACATAAGCCTTTACTTTCTTTAAAAAAAAATTCACGCACTACAATATTTGCTATTAATACATGTTGGTAATACGTATGAAGTACTTGGCACATTCAATAGGTTCGAACTTTCTTCTAATTCAGAATTAAGACCATCAATTGTTCTTTGGTTTGACGTTGAAGTTTCAGAATCATGATGTATGGTAGATTCATACATTTCAACAAAACGTAAGCTATCCTCTCCATATGACTTACATACTATTCCTCTTTCGAAGATCATTGCGCTCAATTACCAATCGATTGTACTGATCGCTTTCTCTTTGATGATGTTGTTGACGAATATGTTGGTAGTTTGAAAGGTAGCTTGAATGTTAACTAAATCAACATCTCCATCACCATGTAGTACAAAAATATCTATCACAACACTAACAATTTTTGTAGAATAGTTGAACCCCAATTGTAGATGTAGAAAGTAAAAGTATTACAAAGAAATAATTTTACATATGTTAAAATATACATACAATAAAACTAAAGTTTATAATATTAAAATTTGTGAATAATGACTGAAAATATACTTTAAAAGGAAAAAAAAATTAGCGTTCATAAACAACACAAATAAAGCTCAAGAACCAACAATTTATTACAAATTTTACAAGTAATTATAAATAAATAACCAAAATAAACATACAACATAAACCTACAAACAAAAACCTGGATAGTTCAATTGGAGGAACTTAGGACATAATGGAAAATCGAGAGAGAAGGCTGAAAGGAAGTAGAATGAAGAAAATGTGTGAATGAAAAGAAAGAAAGCAAAATGCCCTTTACATTCTGCTATTGCTTCTTCTTTGCGAAACGAGAAAATATGTCTGAAGTAGTATAGAAATTGGACACTGGTAATATTTTATTTCAAGGTGCAAAAGAAAAAGAGGAGAAACTTGAAGGGGATAGCTAGCTCCATGTGATCTCCGATTTCTTTCTCTCTATCATCTTCTCTCGTTTTTGTCTTTTGCTCTTGCTTTGCTTTCACCACAAGATAGCACATAATTTGCGCAAGTTAACAATAGAAGCAATAAAGTAGCCACATTACTTTCATTTGTCTGCATGATCAGTAAAAATAATTAAGTATCTTTTGAGTAAATAGGGTAAAACCAGTTCAACAACAGTATGGAACCCATTTAGTGTGAAAGCTTAGTTTTAAGGTGAATGGTAATGTTGGGTTCCTCTCTGTTAAGGTAAATGAGGATATGGAAAATGTAGTCAAGATTTATTAAAAATTCAATGTGAACATCAATGGCAAGTAAGATAAATAGTACAATTGCAACTGAAGACTCATACTTTAAGTTATATGAGAATCAATATAAAGGAGAATGTTCATGTTTGTATACATACACAAAACAAAGAATACGATTCCATTTTTGTAAGATTCTGGTTCTTTGGTAAACCTTCAGATAAGTTAAAACACAACCCACTACATCCATCGATACCACTACCTTAAAAAAAAGATTCTACAGACAGCAAAAAGGGAAGAACGATCACTTTAAAGTACAAAAGATTTGAATATAACACAACACGAATTGACATATAAGAAAATATTTTCCAAAAAATAAAGAACCCTAAATCGAAGATAGAGATAACTTTAAAATAAAATAAAAAATATATGAAATCAATATACATGAGGACGTCGATGCCCTATGTCTGTGGAAAGTTTTACATCCTTTGAAAAACTTTCAGAAAAGGTTCAAATACAAAAAGAGAAGACAGTTGGCCGATTTACAGTAAATCAAAAGAAACTGAAACAAATAGAAAGAAACTAATGAAGCTTACTGGCGGCGCGTGCGAGAGTCTAAGTCTACATAAGAAAAGCAAAGAGCAAAGGAGAGAGTCCACTGCAGCTAGGGTTTGTGTTCGAAGAAGCAGGAATAGAATTAAGCTTAGAATTGGCTACATATAGTAAATGGTTGCTTCTGTTTTTTCTTTTTCCCTTATTTAAGAGGAAATTAGAGACATAAGAAAGTCAACAATGGTGGGTACGAGAAAAATCCATTTTACCCTTTTTGTTGTAAAGCTTCAAGAATGAATAATGGAGGATGGATATGGATATGGATAAGATGAGAATTAAAAAAAAAAAAAAGTTTCATAAATGAACAGTAAATGATTGATTGCCTCTTTTGACATAGTAGGGATANATGATTGATTGCCTCTTTTGACATAGTAGGGATATATATATATACGAGAATATGTCCAAGACAAGGTTATTTGCATTCCTTTTATTTGTAACAATCAACAATTAACCAATATTTTCACCAAAGGTTGATCGCTGCAAAATTTCATGAGATATTGTCCAAATCGAGTTCCATCAATATTTTCTCACCAACATGAGGTAAGTGTTGGAGGAGAGATATTTGAGGATATTTGCTAATATTGGAGAAAAATATTATGGTGTGATTTGAAGAATATTGGAAAATATGTTGAGGTGGCTTCGTTAACTACAATTGAAATGGGTTAATTTCACAAATGGTCACTGAAGTTACCTGAAAATTTTCAAACGGTCACTAAAGTTTGAAATTTCTTTCATGAATGGTCACTGAATTTTAGATTTTTTGTCCAAGTTTGAGGCAATTTTTCGACAACTTTCGACCACCAAAACCGTCGATTTCAGATACCGTTGGAAAGACCACGATGTCCTCTTCAATTACCACCAAAAATCTCCCAAAAACTCCAAGTGATTAGGCTGGAATAAACTCACAAAGTCGGCAACCAAATATTGTAAAAATCTGCCCAAATTTTCAGATTTTTTGGGCAAGTTTGAGGTAATTTTTTGGTAACTTCCAACCACCAAACCCATCGATTTAGGATACATTTGGAGAGCCCACAATGTCCTCTTCAATTACCACCAAAAATCTCCCCAAGAGTCTAAGTGATTCGGCCGGAATAAACCCACGAAATCAGCTACCCAAACTGGGCAGATTTTCGGACTTTTTTTGTAGCTGACTTCGTGGGTTTATTCCGGCCGAATCCATTGGAATTATGGGGAG